>JASDQU010244945.1:76429-88066 GCA_032191745.1 Picea mariana
GCGCCCTTTGACCCCTTCCTCATCCTCCGACATCTGTCCATCTCCCCTCTTCTGGTCTGTGTGGTCCCTTCCCCGTGTCATCACCCACTCACCGCCTGCCATGTGTCCCACTCCACTCCACGTCAACCTCCCACTAAAATGTGCCCATTATATGTCAATCTCCTGCCCCCTCTGCTTATTTCCTTCCGCCATGTGTCTTCCCCTGTAACCTCTCTCACACCTCATCACTTCATGCCTCGCCCTCATAGTTTTGACGCCACCACCCCCGTTATGAGCCCCATCCTTCGAGCTGGCCTCCACACCTATTCATCAGGCCATTCAGTTAATCCAGGTGGTAGCACAAAGGGTCTTCCACGTCCCAGAGGTGCCGAGTTGACTGGGCCATCCTCAATCCCAATGAAGCAGTTATTGAAGTAGTTGGTGGTGGTTAGATATCGCCTCTGCCATAATGGGAAAGTCCGACGACGAGTTAAGAGCACGTCGATTCATCTACGGAGCTGTCAGGAGTTAGATTGCGTCTGCTGTAGGTGCAGATTGTCAGAAGCCACGCAGACGCAAAGCTTTTAATGCAACGTCTCGATTTTGTTGTTGTTGTTGTTTTGAGTATATGAAGGTGTTTTCGCCATTTTTGTATCTATCGATGGTTGAGCAGAGCTCCCAACTATAAAGTTTCAACAACCATTCTAGTTTCCTGGTTGTGCATCTGTATCTGAGATTTCTTGTTTTATGACAAGCAGTTTCCTTACTCTGTCTATGTTTTTGTCTCATGCCAGAGAGTTCATGATCGAATGATTCGCATGAATTGTTACAGTTGTGTTATGATAAAGGATTTGTCGTTGCATTATTGTATTCCCTGGTCTTCTGTGTTTGAATATAAGAGGATCTTGTGTTTGGATGCTTTCTTCTCCAGTCTGTTATGAACCTGATGTTTATGACAGACCCTTGCACTCTTCTCATACAAGTCTTCCCCCTGCTCACCTTTTATTACAACTCACTGTTTGAATTTTATCTAAGACCTCACCTACCCATGCATGCCTAGCCTAGTTTCAGAGTTGAAACGATATTGTTCTGAGTCTACTTCCACTTGATCACCCCTTTATAAACAAATCGTGACATTAAACTGATGGGTGTCGGGCTCTGCTCCTGCAAGCAATCCAGGAGTGACTTCTGACGCTAACACTAGTGCAAGGCGTGCATAGTCGTTTGCAAGAATTCAAACCTTGCGTAAAGATATGGTGCAAGGAGTGCACAAATATGAGGTTCGACCAAGCGTCGAAGGGACTTTGTAAGAAGTCTAAGAACCAGGAAAGGAGAATGCCAGGAGGGAGAGAGGAATTTCTCTTCGAGAAATCCTTTGGATCTGAGTTATCGAAATCCCTGAAACGCAAGGAGTGCACTCAAAGTCAAAGTCTTCACAAGACCAAGCTCGGGAGGAATAACACTTTTCATAAGTGTTAACAAGATCCAAGAGTCGGACTCGCAGGAGGAGCAAAGGTCGAAAACCTTTGAAGACTTAGAAAAAATTCTAAGTTAGAAAAGATCGGAAGCTCAGGAGGAGGAGCAACGTTGGTCGTTGTATCACAACGCTAGGATCAATAATCGTCTGATTAAATACAAGGTACACGAGCTTTAACGCTTCATACACACGGGAGAAAGAACCCACCAAGATTTGAGACTTAAAAATTTTGAAGTCCAGAGTTTCAGATTTCTGAAGTAAAATCTTCGTCGTTCAATCACCTGAAGCAGACTAAGTCGTCAGATCATCCGAGGTGAACGTCTGATGTTGGATCGCCAAGGAGAATCTGATCCGTTGGATATCGCAAGCTCAGGAGGAATCAAGTTTGAACTATGAGATTCCCGAAGCACGGAGTGCTGGAGAGATGAAGAGTCGAGAGTCGTCGATCTGTCGGAGGACACTTGTCAACACATCACGAGCTCTGGGAAATTTGTCATGGGATTTTTCAGTTTGAGAACTGAGGTCGTCGAACCCTGAAGACTCAAAGTGAATCGGAGCCATTGTATCTAGACGAGGCATGGCGAAGATCTGTTAGCTCCGGGTAAAGTCCCAAAGTGATCTCTAGCCATTAGATTTAGGGGAGACGTGGCGTGAATCTGTGTACTCCGGGTAAAGACCCGAAGTAATCCTTAGTCGTTTATCCAGGGGAACACGCGACAGTCAATCATAGCCTTCATATAAAATCATTGGTACGAGGGTGAAGTTTGAGATTTGAAATATCCAAAGTCCGAAACCCGGAGGAGATCTCGATCGTTGATCGAGAGGAGGGTCTCAGACCATTGATTCGAGTTGAAGACTCAACCACTCGAAGTGAAGGCAGGACCGTTGATCTTGAGGACAGGTGTTCGTAGATCGTCCACTCCGAAATATTGGAGTACAGAAGAAGGTGAGGTTTGAGACTTCAAAACACTGAAGTCTGGAGAACCGCAGAGATCACATTCATTGATTGAAGGGGGACAAGTGTCAGTGGATCTTCCGCTCCGGGAGATTTCTCTGCAAAGGAAACCAAGGTTTGAGATTTGAAAGTTCTGAAGTCCGAAATTCTGAATCGATCACAGTCATCGATCGGGGAGAGGGAGATCCGAACCGTTGATTCCGAGGAATATATCTCAATCATCTGTTCAAAATCACCGTCAAGATCGTGAGATCGACGGTCATCTCACATTGCAGGGGTAGGAGTTGCACGGACTTTAAGAAGTCGAGGGCGGGCCGCAATCCATACCATGGTTTTGCCAAGAGGACACATGGAGGCTCGAGGAGAATTGTGGGCCCAAAAGTAGTTTGAATTCAAACCTCTTGTGGTCTCACCCGCAACCACGTGGTCATCGCCCAAGGTCACATCGGAGGAGGGGCCTTGAGAAAAGGCACTAACACTTGATACTCTGATATTTTTGCAGAGCATGAAAGGGAAGTTCATAGGTGTCATGAATCCTGTGCAGGAAGTTGAGAGGGCATGTGTCTAATACAAGACGAGACCAGCAAGGTTTCAGAGAGTCGTTTGACTCCCGAATAGAAGATCCTGACCGGGAGTTTGCGCAACCCTTAGGAGAGAAGGGGAGAAGGGGTATGCACCAAGTGGTATCAGAGAAGAAGTTTGCTTGTAGACAACAGGAAAAGTAGAAGAGACAAAATGACTTGAAGTTGTACACTTTGTGTGACAGACAATCAACACAATGCCACCGAGGAGACGAGTGGAGCCACCTTTAGCCAATTGGGTTGTAGAAAGGGAAATCCGAGAACTTCGTGCAAGATTAGAGGTGATGGAGGCAACGCAGAGAAGAGCACATGATGCTAGAGACATCAACAATGTAGAGAGTGAAGAAGTAGAAGTCGAAGAAGTTGCAGGAGAGGATGTTGTCGAAGAACGTTTGTTGAGAGCAGTTGCTAGATTGGGAGGTAGAGCCAAGATAGAGGTCCAAATGTATGAAGGAAATTTAGATGTTGAAGAGTTGCTAGATTGGGTGATATCCATGGACAAACATTTCGACTATGAAGAGGTCGATGAAGAGAAAAAGGTGAAACAGACTGTCACCGGGATAAAAGGACATGTAGCTCTTTGGTGGGATGAACTGCAGGCTAAGAGGAGAAGCAAAGGAAAACAGAAGATAAAGAATTGGGACAGAATGGTAGCCAAAATGAAGGGTAAGTTCATGCCCAAATATTATCAAATCAATCTGTTCAGGAAGATGCGGAACCTGAGACAGAAGGGGATGGAAGTTAAGGAGTACACAGAGGAGTTCTACAGGCTAAACATCAGAACTAGACAAAGGGAGAGAGATGAAGAAAAAGTTTCCAGATATATGAATGGCCTGAGATATGAAATCTAGGATGAGCTCAGCATGATGTCAGTAAGGACAGTAGAGGATGCTTATCAGTTTTCACTGAAGTTGATAAGTTGGCTAGAAAACAAAGCCAACAAGGAAGAGGCAAAACCCCAGCCCCAAACAAAAACAAGGGAGTTACCCATGACAAGGCACATAAGTCTAAGGACAAGACTGAGAAACCACACAGTCACTTGGAAAGAGGAGGAAGTTCATGAGGAATACAGGGTGGCAGAAGAAGTTCTTCTAGAGGAAGAGGAAGAAGAGGAGGAGGAGATGTAAGATGTTATGCCTATGGAAAGACAGGGCACATGTCTTGGGAATGTCCTGAGAAAAGAAAGAAGGAGTAGGTGAAGCTCATATTTCAGAAGCACGAAGAGGGAATGTTGAAGCAGAAGGAGCAGATGATGGAAGATCCCCGATGTTGAGGAAGGTCCTCTTAAAACCAGAGGTAGAAGTTGAAAATCCAGTGCAGAGGAATAGTCTCTTCATAACAGCTTGCAAGACTAAAGACAGAGTATGCAAGGTGATAATTGACAGTGGGAGCAATGACAACTTAGTATCCACAGAGATGGTGGAGAAATTGGAGTTGGCGACAACTGCACATCCGAAGCCATATAAAGTCTCATGGTTGCAGAAAGGACACCAGGTAATGGTTACTAAACAATGTTTGGTTGAATTTAAGATAGGAGGATATAGAGATGAAATTATATGTGATGTAATTCCCATGGATGTATGCCATATTTTGTTGGGAATACCATGGTAGTTTTACAGGAATGTCATTCATGATGGGAGGAAGAATACATAAACCTTGGAGAAGAATGGTAGGACACACATGTTGTTGCCAATAGAGGAGAAGAAAGTAAAAGAGGAATCCATCACAAGCATACTTCTCATGAGCAGGAAGGAACTCTTGAAAGAAGTCAAGAAAGAACAAGAGATGCAGTTTGTTGTGGTGAGGAAACCCAGAGTTATCCTTACAAGTACTTCAATGGATGATTTGCCTGAAGAAGTTCAGGAATTGTTGAATAATTTTGTTGGCATAGTGGTGGATGAGCTGCCTAACTCATTGCCACCCATCAAAAGTATCAGCCACCATATTGACTTGATACCAAGAGCAAGTCTTTTGAACAAAGCAGCATACATATTGACACCTTGAGAGAACGAGGAAGTGAAGAACCAAGTCCAAGAACTGTTAGACAAGGGTTTGGTCAGAGAGAGCATGAGTCCATGCACAGTACCAACTGTGTTGAGTCCAAAGAAGGATGGAGGATGGAGAATGTGTACAGACTCAAGAGCCATTAACAAGATCACCATCGGGTATAGATTTCTTTTACCAAGAATGGATGGTTTAATGGATTGTTTAAGTGGAGCCAATTTCTTTTCTAAAATAGATTTGAAAAGTGGATATCACCATATTAGAATGAGAGAAGGTGATGAGTGGAAGACAACCTTTAAGACAAATGAAGGTTTATATGAGTGGCTTGTTATGCCATTTGGCTTAACAAATGCCTCGAGTACTTTTATGAGGCTGATGAATGAGATACTGAAAGATTTCATTGGCAAGTTTGTGGTTGTATATCTAGATGATATACTGATCTTTAGCAGGACTAAAGATGATCATTTGAGGCACTTGACACTAGTGATGAGGAGACTGCAGCAAGAGAAATTGTTGATAAATCTGAAGAAGTCCTCTTTTATGAATACATAACTCATTTACTTGGGTTATGTGATCTCTTCAAATGAATTGAATATGGATCCAGAGAAAGTGAAAGCAATCAAAGAATGGATGTCACCAAAGAGTATGTTTAAGGTAAGGAGCTTCCATGGATTAGCAAGCTTCTTTAGGAAGTTCATCAGAGACTTCAGTGGAATTTGTGCACCAATGATGGATACAGTGAAGAAGAAGCACAAGTCTTTTAAATGGACAGAGGAGGCTGAGAGGAGATTCAATATACCGAAGGAGAAAATAACAGAACGACCAATTCTGGTCTTGCTGAATTTTGAAAAGACATTGCAGGTGAGATGTGATGCAAGTGGAGTTCCAATTGGAGCAGTTTTGAGCTAGGATAATAGACCTATTTCCTATTTCAGTGAGAAGCTGAATGAGACCGAGAGAAAATACTCCACGTACGATAAGGAGTTTTATGCCATAATTCAATATTTGAAGAAGTGGAGACATTACCTTGTCCCACATGAATTTGTCTTGTATAGCGATAACCAGGCTTTACAATTCATAACCAGACAGGAAAAATTGAATCAGAGGCATGCAAAATGGGTTGAGTTTATGCAAAATTTTACTTTTGTCATAAAACATATTGTTGGGAATGTTAACAAAGTTGTTGATGCATTAAGCAGGAGATGTTTGATTCTACAGGAATTTTAGGTGAAGACCTTGGGGTTTGAACACCTTAAGGACATGTATTGTGATGATATAGATTTCAAGGAAGAATATGAAGCATGTGCAAATCCTGTGCTGAGAGACAGAAGCCAGTGGACATAGTATATGATTCAAGAGGGACTGTTGTTCAAGGGAAATCAGTTGTGCATACCAAAATTATCAATGAGGGATAACATTTTGAAGGAAAAGCATAGTGGAGGATTGGTTGGACATTTCGGTCATGATAAAACATTTGCACAGTTGAGCCATTCATACTACTAGCCAGGTATGAGAACATAAGTGATAAAGTTTTTGAACAGATGTAGAATCTGCCAACATGCAAAGGGAAAAATACAGAACATTGGATTGTATCAACCATTGCTAATACCAGAGAGGCCTTGGGATGCAATAAGCATGGATTTGTGTTGGGACTACCAAGAATGCAAAGAGGATTTGATTCCATATTTGTGGTGGTGGATAGATTTTCAAAGATGGCACACTTTTTCCCATGCCAGAAGACCAGTGATGCAACACATGTTGCAAGTCTGTTTTTCAAGAAAGTTGTGAGACTTCACGACCTACCCAGAAGCATTGTCTCGGACAGAGACACAAAATTTGTAGGTCACTTTTGGAGAACATTGTGGAAGAAGTTGGGGCCAGATTTGTCCTTTATCTCATCTTATCACCCTTAGATAGATGGACAGACTAAAGTGGTAAATAGAAGTTTGGGAAACTTATTGAGGAGTCTGGTTATTGAGCACCATAATCAGTGGAATTAGATTCTTCCACAAGCAGAATTTGCATACAATGACTCGCCAAACAGGAGCACTGGAAAGAGCCCATTCCAAATATTGTATGGAATCCAACCCAGGGGAGTATCTGAGTTGAGAGACTTGGAACATAGTGAGATCATGAGCGCTGGAGAAGAAGATTTTTCTGCAGAAATGTAGAAGCTCCATAGCCAGATCAGAGGACAATTGCAGAGTTCTAACCAGGAGTACAAGCGCAAAGTTGATCAACACCGTGGAGAACTTCAATGAGAACTTCAATTTGAAGTAGGAGATGAGGTTATGGCACATCTCAGAAAATAAAGGTTCCCTAGGGGAACACATAACAAGTTAAAGATGAAAAAGATAGGTCCATGTAAGATCTTGAGAAAGTTTGATGCAAATGCCTATGATTGAGCTACCAGATGATGTGAGCATATTGCCCATATTCAATGTTTCAGACCTGTATCCTTACCGGGAAGATGACATAGAGGGATCAAAAGATCAAGAGAAGATTCAGTGGAAGAAACAAATGCCTACAGCAGAAAAACCACAGATGGAGAAGATTATTGATTAGAGGATTGACAAGAAGACCAGAAGGAACACCTATTTTGAATATCTGATCAAGTGGAAGGGACACCCAATCGAAGATTCCAATTGGGAAAATGAATTTGCTATCCAGAAGCATGGAAAGTCGGTGCAGGAGCTCATGGATAGGAGTCCATGAATTTTTGTCAAGGGGAGTATGATGCAGAAGCATCGTTGGCAAGCATGCGGAGCAGGACCACTTAGCACATGGGAATCTTTCTGGAATCTCAACGCTGGCAGTCTCGGAAAATATTTTGAAGCACGCCTGAACTCAGTGCCGAAAAAATCTTTGAAGCACGCTTGAACAATTGCGAGCGAAGTGGGAGTTTCCACTCCTGCTCTGGAATATGATTGATCTAAGATAGTCGTTAGGTTAGGTTTTGGAGTAGACAAGTAGTCGGGGGGAACCCTAAGAATCCTCTGAGATAAATAGAGTTTATGTACGCCCAAATGAGGCTAGCTGCAAGTTAGTAGGAGATTTCTAAGTTTTCAGTTTTTTATTTGATTATAGTTGTAGCCATTTTCACTTTTGAATATAACAGAGAAAAATTGACCCAATGCATGGTGTGGACATTTCTTGCAATTCCCTGTTATTGTGTTTTCATGAATGAATGAATGAATTTCATTATGAGAAGACGGAACTGTGAATGTTAGGATAAGTTTCAATTGTTTCTCTTCTGTCGAGTGGTGCAAGGTGTGAAAACAGAACGCAAGGAGTGCAAAGACACTGGTGCAAGGCGTGCACAATCATTCGCAAGAATTCAAACCTTGCGTAAATATCTGGTGCAAGGAGTGCACAGATCCGAGGTTCGACCAAGCATCGAAGGGACTTTGTAAGAAGTCGAAGAACCAGGAAAGGAGAATGCCAGGAGGGTGAGAGGAATTTATCTTCGAGAAATCCTTTGGATCTGAGTTATCGAAATCCCTGAAATGCAAGGAGTGCATTGGAAGTCGAAGTCTTCACAAGACCAAGCTCAGGAGGAATAACACTTTTCATAAGTGTTAACGAGATCCAAGAGTCGGAATTGTAGGAGGAGCAAAGGTCGAAAACCTTTGAAGACTTAGAAAATTTTCTAAGTTAGAAAAGATCGGAAGCTCAGCAGGAGGAGAAACGTTGGAAGTTGGATCACGGTGCCAGGATCGAAAACTATCTGATTCAAGACAAGGTACATGAGCTTTAACGCTTCGTACACACAGGAGAAAGAACCCACCAAGATTTGAGACTTGAAACTTCCGAAGTCCGGAGTTTTGTATTTTCGAAGTAAAATCTTCGTCGTTCGATGNATTCAAGACAAGGTACATGAGCTTTAACGCTTCGTACACACAGGAGAAAGAACCCACCAAGATTTGAGACTTGAAACTTCCGAAGTCCGGAGTTTTGTATTTTCGAAGTAAAATCTTCGTCGTTCGATCACCTGAAGTAGATTGAGCCATCAGATCGTCCGAGGTGAACATATGGCGTTGGATTGTCAAGGATAATCTGAGCCATCGGATATCGCAATCTCAGGAGGAATCAAGTTTGAACTCTGAGATTCCCGAAGCGTGGAGTGTCGGAGAGTCGAAGAGCCAAGAGTTGTCGATCTGGCGGAGGACACTTGTCAGCAGATCGCGAGCTCTGGAAAATTTGTCGTGGGATTTTTCAGTTTGAGAACTGAGGTCGCCGAACCTTGAAGACCCGAAGTGAATCTGAGCCATTGGATCTGGAGGAGACATGGAAAATATCTGTGAGCTCCGAGTAAAGTCTTGAAGAGATCTCTAGCCGTTAGATTCAAGGGAGACATGGCGTGAATCCGTGTACTCCGGGTAAAGACCCGAAGTAATCCTCAGTCGTTGATCCAGAGGAACACGTATCAGTTGATCATAGCCTTCGGATAAAATCATTGGCGCGAGGGTGAAGTTTGAGATTTGAAATCTCCGAAGTCCGAAACCAGGAGGAGATCTCGACCCTTGATCGAGAGGAGGGTCTCAGACCGTTGATTCGAGTTGAAGAGTCAACCACTCGAAGTGAAGGCAGGACCGTTGATCTTCAGGATAGGTGTTCGTAGATCGTCCACTCTGGAAGATTGGAGTACAGAAGAAGGAAAGGTTTGAGACTTCAAAACCCTGAAGTTCGGAGAACCGCAGAGATCGCAGTCATTGATTGAAGGGGGACAAGTGTTAGCAAATCTTCTGCTCTAGGAGATTTCTCTGCAAAGGAAACCAAGGTTTGAGATTTGAAAGTTTCGAAGTCCATAATTTTGAATCGATCACAGTCGTCGATCAGGGAGAGGGATATCCAGAACGTTGATTCCGAGGAATAGATCTCGGTCATCCATTCAAAATCACTGTCAAGATCATGAGATCGACGGTCATCTCGCATTGCGGGGACAGGAGTTGCACAGACTTTAAGAAGTCGAGGGTGGGCCGCAATCCATACCGTGGTTTCGCCAGGAGGACACGTGGAGGCTCAAGAAGAATTGTGGGCCCAAAAGTAGTTTGACTTCAAACCGCTTGTGGTCGCGCCCGCAATCGCATGGTCATCGCCCAAGGTCACATCAGAGGAGGGGCCGAGAGAAAAGGCGTTAACGCCCGATACTCTGAGATTTTTGCAGAGTGCGAAAGGGAAGGTTGTGGGTGTCGTGAAGCCTGCGCAGGAAGTTGAGAGAGCATGTGTCTAATACGAGACGAGACCAGCATGGTTTCAGAGAGTCATTCAGCTCCCAAATAGAAGATCCTAATCGGGAGGTTGCACAGCCCTTAGGAGAGAAGGGGGTCTGCACCATCAAGTCAAACAAGCAAACAAAGAGAGGAAATTTGTATGGCCAAGGGGGTAGTTTTTGGACAGTCACGTTTTTGGATGAAGGACAGTTTTTGCATGCAGATTTTGAGCAACAAGAGAGGAGTTGAGAGTTGGGAAGAGCCCCAACCATGATATGTTTGAGGGAATCCATTGTTTGGTTTTGTATTATGCTGAAAACAAGGCCTTTGTACCTGTAAAATAGGCTACAAGCTTGTGGTGTGTTTTTTTTATTGAGAAAATGGCTCAAGAGCCTTGTAAAGGTTGTTGTGAGCACTCCTAAAGCAACTGAAAGTTCTTGAAGTCCCCAGCTAAGATATTATTGGCCAACCAAGTGCACTGGAAGCCTTGATAAATGAATGGTACATCTTGAGGGACTGTGAGAAGTGAAGGGGGTACATTCCTTGGGTCATGCAGGTTGTGAGAAAGACAGAGCTGGTGGATTGGAACTGTTATATGAGTAGAACCTAGGTTTTTGGTTGCTAAGTGTGGAGAGTGGATAGTCAAAGAGTCGGATCTCCTTGTGGACTCATAGCCTCAACTCTGTGGTGACCTATTGTTCATATTTGGAGCAGTAGTGCCTATGGATGGGAGGTTCATCCTTTGTATGCAGCGAGTTGGTTATATTATAAATAGATAAGTGTTTATGTTGTGTTTGTTTTGATTATTCTGTTGTGTAAATTATATCTAAATGCTTTGTTATATTTTGTTGGGTTTTGAATGTGTTCATTAATTTATAAATGATGTAGATGCATGGGAAAATCAGCACATTGTTTTGTTGTGATTTTTATGGGCTTGTTGCCCCTTGGTTTTATGTTATATGTATGGGGAATTTTTAATTCTTTTTAGTAAGCTAAGTCATTTTATGAAATATCGGGACTCAGCATGGGTGTTGGGTACGTTATAGAATGGTATCAGAGCTCAAGGTTCAACACTGAGCTTGTATGGGCCATGAGCCAACACGAATTGAGTAGATTCATGGTTGCATATTTTGCCTTGTGACAAATTTGGGAAAAAAAATGGTGAACCGGAGTGAAATCCCCAAATTATGAGCATATTTTGAGTTCAAATGCTTCAGAGCAGTCGAAGAACATAATTCATGGCATCGAGTCATAGGTTAGAGAGTCAATTTTTTCCTTGGAATCCAAATTCATGTGTTTTTCAGAGAGGCTATGAAGTTTTGCAGATCGATGGCCATATTAATTCGACGTGGAGAATCGACGGTCGAGATTCAGTCGCAAGAGGATCGGAGCTAAGCATTCCCAGAAGGCCTTCAAGAATAAGGTTTC
>JASDQU010244946.1:139072-158511 GCA_032191745.1 Picea mariana
CTTCTCAGAGATAAGCTACCACCATTCTAGCAAGCTTGTTTTCAGTCTGCATTTTACAGTTTTCAACATATTTCTTATTTAATAGAAGTCAAGTTTTATTGTATCTATGTTATTGTTTACTGTGTCTCTATGTTAATATTATAAATCTGTGGTTTTATTTCGTTCTGCTCATAAATCTGGATCAGTGGTATCAGAGCGGTCTGCTCCTTGTCGTTTTTTTAATGAATGTCCCCAACACGGTCGGGGTATAGAGAGTTGGGTCTTGAGCTTGTTTCTCTTGAGGAAAACTTCTCTCACACGCCCAAGAAAATGTCCATGGTGAGCGAAAAGAAAGACGACTAGACAAGAGATCCTTTCAAAATGTTTCTCGAGGAAGCTCTTGAGCGACAAAGGAACAAGATGATGGACAACTTTGCACAAATCCTTCAATGGCTGCCGACATGTGACGCATCCACCTCAAGCAGAGGCGCCACCCCCTTCAAGGTACAGATCAATTTTGATATTCCTATATTTGAAGGTCAAATAGATGCGGATGTCGTAGATAAATGGTTAAACATTCTAGAAGGGTATTTTTTTGTCCACAACTTTATCGATAGATAAAAGATTACATTTGTGCTCCTCAAGTTCGTCCCCCATGTCAAAGATTGGTGGGAGACTTTATGTAAGCAAAAGGAAATAGAGGGATCCACATTATTTGCAGTTGCACTCACTTTGGGTTCCTTTAGGGATGTTATTAAGGAACAATACTACCCTGTTGAAAGTTATGACGACTTGTATACAAGATGGACCACATTGTGGCAAGAAAGAGACCAAATAGTGCCAGAGTTCACTAATGTCTTCCATACCTTGCTCACCAAGCTGGGTATCAAATATTCTGAGCGACATCTGGTGCTCAAGTACCGCGACAGTCTGCATAGATACATCCAAACATAAATGGAGTTTTTGGACATCTCATCCTTGGGTGTGGCCTATCAATATGTCATCAAAATCGAGCAGAAGTTGAAACAACAGACATGACAGTTTGGGTCTGGGAACCCCTCACAATAGAAGTAAGGCAAGCGAAACCCTAACACAAAAAAAAAGGACATATCAAAGATGGGAAACCCTGGGACAACCAGTCCAAACCGCAAGCAAATAAGGACAATGGGAAGACAAAGAAAGATACCAGGAAGTGGTGTGACTTCCATAAGAGCCCCTGGCATAACACTGTTGATTGCCACTGAAAGTAGTCAATGGTGGCTGAGGTAAGAGCCTTTGAATCAAATGTGGGTTCCAACTCTAAGTCAGAACCAGAAAAAGGGAGAAGGATCATTGATGTGGAACCCAATGCCACCATTGCTACCACCAAGATCCATCCCGGTGAACCTAATGAGCCAGAGGAAGGAAAGTGCCTCTTTCATTCACAGATGTGGGTAAAAGGCACTTCATCGTTGCTAGCGGTAGCCAAAAGAACCTCATCTCAACAAAATTCGTCAAGCGGCTAGCCCTGCCAACAACGTCGCACCCGCAGCCCTACACCATCGGATGGCTCCGTCAAGGAAGCAATCTTCGCGTCAACCAACAGTGTCGCCTGTAATATGGCATCAAGCCATTCAAAGATGAGGTATTGTGTGATGTTTCTCCCCTTGAAGTTTGTGATGTTCTTTTGGGCCAACCTTATCTATGGAAACATTGTGTTGCATATGAGTCTATGCCTCGCAATGTTTTCCATAGATAAGNTTCGTGGTTCTCGTACTCGCGTGACACGGGGTCGATCCCCAGCGGCTACCACTATAACCCCAGGTGCAACCACCCAGCCTGCAAGAATGGCGCACGAGTAAGTCTGGGTGAGAATCGAACATGAGACTTCATTTTACAAATTTCCTTCCATTTACACGGCATTTGGCAATCCGTCTACACCCGTGCAGGCCCTATGCCTCGCAATGTTATTATTACTTTGAACAGGAAATTGTACAGGATACCCAAGGTAGTCCCACCTAATGTTATTTCCTTAATCACCACCAAGCAATGTAGGAAGGTCATTTCTCAAACCAGGAAGTTTGTCTTCTTCATGATTCGCTCTTAGAGTGAGCGAAAGGTTGCAACCACATCCATGGCCTCCACGACCGACCTCTCCACGCAGCAGAAGCAAGTGGATAAGGTCTTGGAAGAATACAAAGTCATCTTCTCATCACCTACTAGGGTACCTTTGCACTATCGGGTCAATCATCCCATCGATCTAACCCCCGACGCACCGCTACCCAATGGGCCAATCTATTGCCACTCTCTACTAGAAAATGAGGAGATCAATCATCAGATCCAAGAACTGCTCCACAAGTGGCACATCCGACCCATCTCGTCACCTTGTGTAAGCCCAATTGTGTTGGTGTAAAGGAAAGACGGTACTTGCTGACCTTGCATTGATTACCGAACCCTAAATAATATCACAGTCAGGAACTGGTACTTGACTCCTCGAATTGACGATCTCCTTGATCAACTCAAGGGGGCCAAATACTTCAGTAAAATTAATCTGAAGTCTGGCTACCATCACGTCCCAATAGAATCAACAAATGTATGGAAAATTGCCTTCAAGTCAAAAGAAGGTCTTTTTGAATGGTTGTTCATGCTCTTTGGTTTGAAAAATACCCCAACAACTTTCACGAGGATGATGGACGATATCTTGCATCCTTTCACTAATTTTTGTGTGATGGTGTATCTGGATGACATCCTCGTCTACAACAAGACTTGGGAGGAACACTTGCAACATATTAAGTAGGTTATGCACACTCTGCGGCAGCATAAGCTATATGTCAACTTGGAAAACTGCTCTTTCAGCATGGACAAGGTCCGATGCCTAGGCTACATTGTTGATGTGCATGGTGTGCATGTTGATCCAACCAAGATCCAAGTCATCCGTGACTGGCCAACCCCAACCACTCTCACTGAGCTTCAAATCTTCTTAGGCCTTGCCAATTTTTATCGAAGGTTCATGTTGGGATTCTCCCATATTCCATGGGCCCTCAACCAAATAACCAGGGGTGGCGGTAAGGAAAAATTTGTGTAGGGCATGTCCAAACAGAAAGCGTTTGATGATCTGAAGTAACGCTTGTGCTCTGGCCCAGTGCTTTCATTACTTGACCTGCAACAACCCTTTGATATCGAGACAGATGCTTCAGACTATGTTGTGGGTGCAGTCATCACTCAGTATGGCCACCCCATGGCCTATCATAATGAGACATTATTATATGTCATCCGTAAGTACTCTACTTACGACAAAGAAATGTACTCCATTGTACAAGCCTGCCGCCAGTGGAGGCATTACATTCTCGGGAAGGAGACAGTCATCCACACTAATCATAAGTCACTGCAATTCAAGCAGACACAAGGAAAATTGTAGAATGACCTCCATAAGAAGTGGTCCACATATTTGTAGCAGTTCCACCTCAACATCAAGTATAAAACATGAACTACCAACCGAGTCGTTGATTGCCTCAGTCGACCTCTAGTCACAGCACTCACCACATTGCTCGATCCTTATTTCCACGAGATCTTTGAATGGCCCCACCTCTATTAGATAGATCCTGACTTCGCCAACACTTAGCAGATGTTGGGTGCAAACACAATTGTCACTAATTTCCATCTTCAGGACGGTTGTTGTGCCATTCTGGGCTATTTATGAATTCCATTAAGCGAGTGAGTGAAGCTGATTTGGGAAGCCCACTATAGTCGGGTGGCATGACACTTCAGTGTGGAAAAGATAATGGCAATGTTGCAGCGACATTTCTAATGGCTGAAACTTCGACAGTATGTCAACAAGTATATTTGGTCCTGCACTACTTGCGTTATTGCCAAACCAACCACTAAGAAATAAGGCACGTGCACTCATCTGCCTACTCCTTACAGGCCCTGGGAATCCATCTCAATGGAATACATGTCGGTCCGTTCGTCCACCAAGCGGGGAAATGACTGTGTTTTTGTGGTTGTTGATCACTTTTCCAAGATGGCGATTCTGGTCGTCTACAAGAAGAGAATCACAATGGAGGCCTCTGCCAAGCTCTTCTTTGAACGAGTGTGGGTACACTTTGGGATCCCATAAATTATTATCTAATATTGGGACAACCAGTTCTTCAGCACATTCTGGTCAAGCCTCTGGTCACTGCTAGACACCAAGCTCACCAATTCCACTGCATTCCACCCCTAGACGGATGGCCAAACTGAGGTCGTCAATAAGATGATTGTGCACATCCTACACATGTACAATTCCAAGCACCCCCACACCTGGGATGAGAGTCTTCCCTATGTTCAACACAACTACAACAGATCCATACATAGCTCAATCAGCCACAACCCCTTTCAGGTGGGGTTGGGATTTAAACCATTAGGTCCCATGGATGTTGCACTACCCCTTACGGCCACCCAAAAAGACTCGTCGCATGCTCCAACTGGAGCTGACAAAGCCACCCGGTTCATTGAGCGGATCGAGCACATCCACCAATAGGTTCAAGATATTTTATATAAGTCCAATACCAAGTACAAGCAATACCATGATCAACATCGGGTGCCACACTAGTTTCAAGTGGGAGACAAAGCTTGGTTGCACTTGCAAAAAGAATGCTTTACAGGGCCTCATCAGAAGCTTTGTCCACTTCGTTATGGACCCTACACCATCACCAAGGTTGTGGGTGATAATTATTTTGAGCTCAACCTTCCCCCCTTCCTTGGATTGCACAAATTTTTCAAAGTGGACCTCCTTCGGCCTTATTTTCCACCATTATTGGACAACTCGGAGATAGCAGAACAATTGACACTAATAGAGATCAACCGAGACTATATGGAACATGCATCCACTGATCAGATCGTGGACACATAGGTCAAGGGCACTCGCAAGCAAAGGATCCAACTTGATCGGGTTGTCAAAGAAAGGCATCTCCTACACCAAGGCAAGTGGCTCACCCGGGGCCAAATTCAACAGAAATTTCCTCATCCGATGGGGGCACTCAACACAATGGAGGCCATTTCTTCCTAAGGGGGGAGGATTGATCCAGGAGGATCTCGGTGGTCACCCACCTTGTCCAACTGGCTCGAAATAGTTTTTTGACAACTTACTATTTTTTGCAGTTTTTCGGTTCTTGAACTTACAGGGCCTAAACGACGCTTTTTCACAATCGAGCACCTAAAAAAATTAAAAGGCTCTAATTGAACCCACTAAATGAAGCTCATCGTCAATACCTTTCCAACAAGCTATCGTGCGTCCTAAACGAAGATCGTAACGACCCCGGGAAGTTGATGAACTAACTTACCCCAATGGGGCCCACATGACTTTTGGCGCTTCATCTCCTAGGGTTAGGTTTTTGGATTTCTAGGGTTTTGGCATTCATGTTTATTGTAAAAATGCCTTCAGAGTCTCATTGTACTTGTTTTCTTGCGAATGAGCATAGTCGTCACATCTCTTCTCGGAGACAAGCTACCACCATTCTAGCAAGCTTGTTTTCAGCCTGCATTTTACAGTTTTCAGCACATTTTTTATTTAATAGAAGTCAAGTTTTTTTGTATCTCTGTTATTGTTCACTGTGTCTATGTGTTAATATTATAAATCGGTGGTTTCATTTCATTCCTTCCATAAATCCGGATCACAAAGTGAGTGGAAAATTGCAGCCACATCCATGGCCTCTGTGGCATATCTCTCCATGCAGTAGAAGCAAGTGGATAAGGTCATGGAAGAATACAAAGACATCTTCTCCTCACCCACTCAGGTACCTCTGGACTATCAGGTCAAGCATTCAATAGATATGACCCCCGGTGCACTGCTAGCCAATGGTCCAGTCTATCGCCGCTCTTTGTCAGAAAATGAGGAAAACAAGCATTAGATCCAAGAGTTGCTCGAAAAGGGGCACATTTGACCAAGCTCGTCACCTTGTGGAAGCCCAATCATGCTTGTGTAGATTAAAGATGAGACGTGGCGACTCTGCATTGATTACCATGCTCTAAATAAAATCACAGTCAGAAACTGATACCTAATTCCCCGAATTGACAATATCCTTGACCAACTCAAGGGGGAAAAATACTTCAGTAAGATTGATCTCAAGTTCGGCTACCACTAGGACCCAATAGAGCAGATCAATGTATGGAAGATTGCCTTCAAGTCCAAAGAAGGTCTTTTTGAATGAATGGTCATGCCCTTTGGCTTGACAAATGCCCCAAAAAATTTCATGAGGATGATGGATGATATTTTGTGGCCTTTCACCAATTCTTTTGTGGTGGTGTATTTGGATGACATCGTCGTCTTCAACAAGAGTTGGGAGGAACACTTGCAGCATAATCAATAGGTTCTGCACACTCTATGAAAACACAATCTATATGAAAACTTGGGGAAATGATCCTTTGACATTAATAGGGTCCAGTACCTAGGCTACATTGTGGATGAGCATGGGGTGCATGTCAATTCAACCAAGATCCAAGTCATTCATGACTTGTCAGCCCCCACCACACTCACAGATCTTTAGAGCTTCTTAGGCCTTGCCAATTTCTATCGCAGGTTTGTGTTGGGATTCTCCCACATTACATGGGCCCTTAGCCAAGAGACCAAGGGTGGTGTCAAGGCAAAGTTCGTGTGGGGTCATGTAATATTGCCAAGCTGATTTTTTGCTCGGAACCACTGATTGTTTAACTGTTTGTTATTGTTTCAATGTGTTATGCAGGTTTGTCTCATCAAGTTGCGCATTAAGGGTTTATTCCTTAGAGATTATAGCATGTAGATACAGATCTGAACATATAACACAAGAAAATGACAAGATACAAGCAATGAAGACCAATTTAGAGCCAAAAACTTCAGATATGACCTTTATTTAGATAGTAGAGTGATCCTGATACAATAGATCTGCAGATCTGGAATAATACAAGAAGAATAATCAAGATGGAATAAAGACTGCTCCAACAAGCTCCAACACTGAAGAGAATAGCCTCCAAAGGCACCACAATAAACTGGAGAAATGAGCAAGATTAGTTTCTTTCCCTTCAAGAGCTAGATCCAATCCTCTTAGCTGAGTTGCGCCCTCCTGGTTGGTTGTAGCTATATAATATTTCAACTTCCCTCCTAAATACCTCCAAGGATCACCAAAATCTCTAGAGCAATAGATCGGGGCAAGACAACTCCCTTGGCAGAGTTTCAAGTTGTTTGAAGATGATCTGATCCCTCAAATGGGTGGATCCTCCTTATGCAGTGCGCCCTCCTCCTCTCCAACTCGTGCCAAGCTCCAAATAAAACAAATAGCAAAGAACCCTCCTCCACAATAGGCTAGAAAGGGTGCCCTAGTCCATACAATGAAATCCCAATAGATTTTAGGACACCAAACCTTCTCCTCTCTCCAGATCAAACAGATCATCTTCAACTGGTGCGCCCTCTTGTTGGAAACCCTCTGGAGCTGCGCAATATATCTTCCTTCACTGACTCAATGACCTGTAGTTGCTGTAGAATGGTGGGGGAGGAATATTTCACCTCTCTGACCAAGCTTGGATCAGGATAGGTGGGATCTTTCACCACCGAGCTGATCTTTAGGGTTTGTTATCCCAAAACCCTCAAAACGTCTTTGTGCTCAAGAGACCAAGATGCAAAAGTAATAATAATCCAGAATGATGAGAGATGCGCCCTACTTTTCCTTTCATACCTCTGATTTATTCTCTGTTGAGTTAGTTGACCACCTCCTGAGGTTAACTCCTTGCTTTTCCTCACGTGGTATTTTCCTTCATTCACTTTACCCTTTCTACCCAAAGTCAACTTAAAATTATAACATTGTGCTTAGGTAAGTACTTTGGGTTTCTTTTCCCCCCCTGATTCATGAGACTATAGTCTAGTGGGGACAACTAGACTACTAAGTCTCTCACAACCTCTTTATCAAGAGGTGGGGGACATTACAGTCTCCCCTACTGGAAATTGCTTGCCCACAAGCAATTCTGACCCTGGCTCCCGAAGAACCTGTTCACTTTCCCAAGTAACATCTTTTATAGGTAAGTTCTTCCATTTGATCAAATATTCCATGATGCTCCTCTTCCTTAGCCTCTTCTCCCTTACTTCTAACACTTCCTTCGGTATCAATATCAATTGCCCCTCCTCATCCAAAGGACGTAGTTCATCAATAGGAATAATGTGCTTCCCTGTGGCTCCTTTTAACCAGGATACATGAAAGACATTGTGTATCTTGCTTCCTAAGTGTAGATAGAGCTCATATGCCACAGCCCCTACCTTTCTTTTTACCTTGTATGGTCCAAAGAAGCGAGGTTGGAGTTTCTCTGCGCCACTCTTCTTAATAGAGTCTTGTCTGTAAGGCTGGAGCCTCAAGTATACCAAGTCACCAACCTCAAATGTGCGCTCCACTCTGTGCTTATCTGCTTGTACCTTTTGTTTATTTTGTGCCCTTTGCAAGTGGTCTTTAAGCTCTCTGAGTATATCCTGACTCTTTTGAATCCAATCCTGTACCATAGGAGCTCTACTGTCACCGAAGACAATATCCACAAAGGTGAGTGGATCATAGTTGTATAAGGCCCTGAAAGGTGACATACCAATAGACATGTGATAGGTGGTGTTATAAAAATACTCAACCAAATGAAGCCACTTAACTCGTGCCTTTTGTTGCCCTAAAACATAATTTTGAAGGTAGCCTTTAACCCACGTGTTCACTATCTCGGTTTGGCCATCATTTTGAGGGTGATAGCTAGTACTAAGAGTCAAGGTCGTACCTACCAATCTGAATAACTCCTACCAAAAGGTGCTCATGAACCTGTTGTCCCTCTCACCACTATGGTTTTGGGTAAACCATGCAACCTGAAGACCTCTCTAAAGAACAAATCTACAACCTGTGAAGCATTGTAATCTGTGGCAATGGAGAAAAAATGAGCAAATTTGGTTAATCTATCCACAACCACAAAAATGCAATCTTTGCCCTGGACCTTGAGAAATCCTGTGATGAAATCTTTTGATATACTTTCCCATTTGTGCTATGGAATGGGGAGTGGTTGCAAGAAACCTGTTGGATGAGTGTGTTCATCCTTGTTCTCATGAAAAGTGGAACATTCCTTGATATGACGCATTACATCCTCTTTCATTCCCTTCCATGCGAACCTCTCCCTTATCTACGTGTATGTTTTGACAAACCCCTGATGCCCTGCTAATGGTGAGTTATGACATGCCTGTAATACTCGTGTTTTGAAGGTTGACTTAGGAACCAAGAATATTCGTCCCTTGTTGTATATGATGTCATCCACAATCCAAAAGTTATCATCATGTACCTGCCCCTCCATCAATTCACAAGCAAACCTGTTTTTAGAATATTTCGCCAAAAGGTGTGCCTTCTAGTCAACTGAAATATATGTCATAGCATAAACTGAAGGTCTCTTGGATAAAGCATCAACCACCACATTATTTTTCCCTTTGACAAATTCAATGTCAAAGTCATAGGCCTGGATCTTGCTAACCCATTTCTGTAGTCTTTCATTTAGGTTCTTTTGGTCCAAAAAGTACTTGAGGTTATTGTGATCTATCCTCACAACAAATTTGGCCCCAACTAAGTATTTTCTGAATTTAGCCAATGCATGCATGATGGCTAACATCTCTTTTTCATAAATGGTGTATAGAAGTCCAGGGCCCCTCAGTTTTTGGCTCTCATAGGCAATGGGGTGCCTATTCTGCATAAGTACTGCTCCAATGCCCTCACCTGAGGCATCACACTCCAATATGAAAGGCTGTAAGAAATATGGTAAAGAAATTACCAGACAAGTGCTCATTACTTTCTTCATTTTGTCAAAAGTCATATGTGCCTCTTGACTCCATTTAAATGCGCCTTTTCTGGTTAAATCTTTCAGGGGTGTGCAAAGCTGGGAGAAGCCTTTGACAAACCTCCTGTAGTAACAACAGATGCCAAGGAATCCCTTCAACTCA
This sequence comes from Picea mariana, assembly GCA_032191745.1. Lineage (NCBI taxonomy): Eukaryota > Viridiplantae > Streptophyta > Pinopsida > Pinales > Pinaceae > Picea > Picea mariana. Next base: position 148,983 of record JASDQU010244946.1, read on the forward strand.
GTAAGAGTCTTGGATGTTGGCTAATCAAGTATGGCTTGTATCTTTTCTTGGTGTACCTATACTCCTTTCACTCCAATGATGTGTTCCAAATAAAGAACTTATGTCATCCAAAATTCACATTTGGACTCTTTTGCATATAAATATTTCCCCTCCATGATGGCCAAGATCTAATCTACATGCTGAAGGTGATCCTCCCACGTTTTGCTATAAATAAACAAATCATCAAAGAAGACTAAGAGGAATTTCTTCAATTGCTTGTTGAAGACATGATTCATACAAGATTGAAAGGTGGTTGGCGCATTAGTTAGCCCAAAAGGCATAACCAAAAATTCATAGTGACCATAATGACATCTGAAGGTTGTTTTGGGCACATCTTTCTCCCTCATTTTGATCTGATGAGAGCCAGAGCACAAGTCTATTTTAGTGAAGTAAACAACCACGTGAAGCTCATCCAATAACTCATCAATCCTAGGGATGGGGTATCTATTCTTGATAGTCTTTTTGTTCAATGCCATGTAATCATTGCACATGCACATTGTCCCATCTTTCTTCTTTACCAACACCATTGAAGATGCAAAAGGAAGAACTTGGTCTAATGTGGCCCATGTCTAAAAGTTATTTGATAGCCTTTTCAATTTCGTCCTTATAATTTTTTAGGTGTCTATAAGGAGTAGTAATGATAGGTTTTGCTCTTTCTTCCAATTCTATAATATGCTCAACCCCACTATCCGGTGGTGCTCCTGGAGGAATAGGTTCAAAAACCTTACTATGCATGTCAATGATTTTCTGAATGTCTTGAGAGTAGTGAGGATGCCCCTTCTTATCCTCCTCAACTGATATTCTGCATTATGTTGCATATACAATGTCTTCCCTCCTAAAAATGGCCTCCATGCGCTTTGTTGTCACCACTCTAGGTGTATTACCTGTCATCCCTCTAAGTATCACCTTTTTCCCACTCTCTTCATCAAAGGACATCTCCATGGCTTTGTAGTTGGTAGTGATAGGTCCCAATGTACTAAGCCACTAAACTCCCAAGATGATGTTCGTATCTGGTAGGTCCATCACATAAAAATCTTGTGCCAAGTCGTGCTTGCCCAAAGTGAGTTTCAACCCTAGAATATACATGTCACGAGGCATGGTGTGCCCCCTCCTACCTCCACACGAAATCCTTCAAACTCAACTGCAGGTATATGCCTTATTTTCAATAAGGTCGAGTCAATGAAGTCATGTGAAGCTCCCCCATCAATGAGTACTGAAACCTTTTGTCCCTGAAGTACTCCTCTCATCCTGAAGGTATTGAATTTGGGCACCCCAATGATGGATGTTATTGTAACCTTCTTGTCTACTGCAAGGCCAAAACCTGCTTCTTCCTCTTCTTTATTCTCTGCAGAGTCCAATCTAGGTAGATTTGCTTCCATGCTCTGGATGTGGCCGAAATCTTCATCCTCTTCATCATTAGAAATCACTTCAATACAGTGAGCCTTACCTTTACCCATGCATTTGTACCATGGCTCCCAAGGTTCTTTGCATGTGAAGCACAATTGCTTCCTCCTCAATTCCCTCCTACTAGCCTCATCCATCCTGCCTTTCCCTCTATCAACCCCTCTTTGATCCCTTCCCCCTTGGTTTATGGGTGGTCTAGGGGAAAACTTAGTTTTTGTTGCAGATCCCATCAAGTCCTTAGTGCTCCATATGGCCTCCTATAACTTGGCATGCTTAAAAGCCTTGACCCAACCCCTTAGGGGTTCCAACAACCCTTCAGTAAAGAGCATCATTAGTCTTACTTGAGACACATCTGGCACCATCACAACTACTCTCAGAAACTCCTCTATGTAACTCTCTGGTGACCCAGTTTGCTTGAGTTGTGTAAGTTCCCTTAAATGTAGCTCAGGATCTCCCTAATCAAATATGTCCATAAGTCTCTGAGTGAACTCTATGTAAGCAGTAATCTAGTTATGACCCAATGTAGTCAAACCATGGTACCACTAGTCATGAGATTTTCCCTCCAAGTACATGGTGGAAAAATTGATGGCATCCATCTCCCTCATGGGGTTAAGATGTAAATATGTATCTAACTTCTGCACCCAAGCTTGCACAGTCACCTTGGAAGACCCACCAAATTATGGAATCTCCATCTTACCTGCCATGCGCTCCAATTCGTTGTTGTTCCTGTGATATTTTTTGGGTTTACCCCTGAATTTGACACCACAATATTGGTCCAATGTAACCTGTCTCCTGAATCCAACACTCAATCCTTCATATTCCCTGGCATATTCCTCAAAGTTGTCTTCTATTTCATTGAAGTAGTTATTATGTGGCTGGTCATCCAAGAATGTAAGTCTATAAGGTATAAGGGTAACTCTATTGTGTGTTGCCCCCCTAGAAGTCCCCTCTCCAAAGCTCTGTCCCTCTGTATGGTAGTGAAGATCCTGCTCATTATAATGTCTAGTTCCCCGATGGGAACCACTGGCTTTCTTGTTTGCATAAATGATTGGACCATTCCCATCATGTGTCATCTACATCAGGAGTTGCACAATTTTTTCTTGGTTAACATTTATTTTTTCCAAAGTTTCCTCCATTTCAACCTGTCCCCTGCGCATTGTTTCCCAGTTCTCCTGTAGATGGTGCTCAAATGTACACTAAGTATTGTCTATGGAAATTTTCAGATCCCTTGCTATACCTGCTAAAACCTGTGGCTCATTTTCCTCACCTAAACCTTCCATTTATGCCTCTCGTTCACCTGTCTGTCTTATGTGACTTCCCATATAGATACCACTAAACTTCTGCATGTGTTAATCCCCACAAGCTAGGAGGATTTAAGGCTCTGATACCACTGTAATATTCCCAAGCTGATTTTTTGCCTAGAACCACTGATTGTTTAACTGTTTTTTATTGTTTCAACGTGTTATGTAGGTTTCTCTCATCAAGTTGTGCATTAAGGGTTTATTCCTTAGAGATTATAGCATGGAGATATAGATCTGAACGTATAACACAAGAAAATGACAAGATACAAGAAATGAAGACCAATATAGAGCCAACAACTTCATATCTGACCTTTATTTATATAGTAGAGTGATCTTGATACACTAGATCTGGAGATTTGGAATAATACAAGAAGAATAATCAAGCTGGAATAAAGACTGCTCCAACAAGCTCCAACACTAAAGAGAATAGCCTCCAAAGGCACCACAATAAACTAGAGAAAGGAACAAGAATAGTTTCTTTCCCTTCAAGGGCTAGATCCAATCCTCTTGACTGAGTTGCGCCCTCCTGGTTGGCTGTAGCTATCCAATATTTCGGCCTCCCTCCTAAAGACCTCCAAATATCACCAAAATCGCTAGAATAGTAGATCGGGGCAAGACAACCCCCTTGGCAGAGTTTCAAGTTGTTTGAAGACAATTTGATCCCTCAAATGGGTGGATCCTCCTTTTGTAGTGCGCCCTCCTCCTCTTCAACTCGTGCCAAGCTCCAAATAAAACAAATAACAAAGAACCCCCCTTCACAATAGGCTATAAAGGGTGCCCTAGTCCATACAATGAAATCCTAATAGGTTTTAAGACCCCAAACCTTCTCCTCTCTCTAGATCGAATAGATCCTCTTAAATTGGTGCACCCTCCTGCTGAAAATCCCCTAAAGCTACGCAATATCTCTTCCTTCATTGACTCGGTGACTTGTAGCTGTTGTAGAATGGTAGGGAAGGAATATTACACCTCCGTGACTAAGCTTGGATTAGGATAGGTGGGATCTTTCACCATCAAGTTGATCTCTAGGGTTTCTAATCCCAAAACCCTCAAAACGTCTTTGTGCTCAAGAGCCCAAGATGAAAAAGTAATAATAATCCAAAATGATGAGAGATGCACCCTCCTTTTCCTTTTATACCCCTAATCTATTTCTCTGTTGAGTTAGTTGACCACCTCCTGGGGTTAACTCCTTGCTTTTCCTCACGTGTTATTTTCCTTCATTCACTTTACTCTTTCTTCCCAAAGTCAACTTAAAATTATAACATTGTTCTTAGGTAAGTACTTTGGGTTTCTTGGTCCCCCTGTTTCATGAGACTATAGTCTAGTGGGGACAACTAGACTACTAAGTCTCTCACAACCTCTTTATCAAGAGGTGGGGGAGATTACAAGTCATTCACAAAGAAAGCGTTCGATGATTTGAAGCAACGCTTGTGCTAAGCCCCAGTGCTCTCAATACTCGACCTACAACAACCTTTTGATCTTGAGACAGATGCTTCAAACTATGCTGTGGACATAGTCCTCACTCAACACAGACATCCCTGTGGCCTATCATAGTGAGACACTATCAGATATCGTCTATAAGTATTGCACTTTCGATAAAGAAATGTACTCCATTGTACAAGACTCCTACCAATGGAGGCATTATATTCTCTGAAAGGAGAAAGTCATCCGAACTGATCATAAGCCGATGCAGTTCATGCAGACACAAGGCAAATTGCAGAATGACCGCCATCAAAAGTGGTCCACATACTGGCAGCAGTTCCATCTCAACATCACGTATAAGACAGGGAGCACCAACTACATTACTAACCGCCTTAGTCGACCTCCAGTTGCAACACTAACCACAATGCTGCACTCCTGCAGACATGCGTCCTCTTGATGGACCCAACTCTACGAGCGAGATCCTGACTTTGCCACTACCTACAATATGCTGGGCACAAACACAATTGTCACTGATTTCCATCTTCAGGATGGGTTGTTGTGCCATATGGGCCATCTTTGTGTCCCATCAAGTGAGTGAGCGAAGATGATTTGGGAAGCTCACTACAGTCGGGTGGCAAGACACTTCGACATAGAAACGATAATGGTGGTACTGCAACAACATTTATGTTGGTCGAAACTTTGACATGATGTCAACAAGTATATCAAGTCCTAGAGGGCCCATGCCATTGCCAAACCGATCATTAAGAAACAAGGAATGTACACCCCTATGCCTACTCCAGACAGGCCCCGGGAATCCATCTCAACAGACTACATGCCAGGCCTTACTTCAGCCAAGCAAGGAAATGACATTGTTTTTGTGGTTGTAGACCGATTTTCCAAGATGACGATTATGGTCTCCTCCAAGAAGAGCATCACATCGGAGGCCACTACCAAGCTCTTTTTCGAACGAGTGTGGGTACATTTTGGGATACCACAAACCATCGTCTCATATTGGGACAGTCGGTTCCTCAACACATTCTAGTCAAGCCTTTGGTCACGAATAGACACCAAGCTCACTAAATCCACTGCCTTCCACCCCTAAACGGATGGCCAAACTGAGGTCATCAACAGGATGATCATGCATATCTTGCGCATGTACAATTCCAAGCATCTGCACACATGGGATGAAAGGCTTCCATATGTTCAACACAGTTACAATAGAGCCATCCATAGCTTAACCGACCACAAACCCTTTCAGGTGGGGTTGGGATTTCAACCATTGGGTCCCATGGTTGTCGCACTACCCCTTGCGTCCACATGCAAAATTGTCCCATGCTCAAACTGAAGTCGACAAAGCCACCCAGTTTATTAAACAAATCCAACACATCCGCCAACAGGTGCAGGATATTTTGCAGAAGTTCAATTCCAAGTACAAGCAATGTTATGATCAACATCGGATGCCACACAAGTTTCAAGTGGGAGATAAAGTTTGGTTACACTTGCCAAAAGAATGCCCTACAGGACCCCATCGGAAGCTCCAACCACTCTGATACGACCCTTACACCATCACCAAGGCTGTGGGTGATAATGCTTTTGAGCTCATCAACATTCCCCCTTCCTTGGCTTGCACCCAATGTTTAATCTGGACCTCCTTTGGCCATACTTTCCACCATTATTGGACACCTCAAAGATAGCAGAACAACTGACACCGATAGAGCTCAACCTTGACTGCATGGAACATGCATCCACTGATCATATCGTGGACACATAGGTCAAGGGCACTCGCTAACAGAAGCTTCAGTTTTATTGTGTTGTCAAAGTGAGGCAGCTCCTGTACCAAGGCAAATGGCTCACTGGGGGCCAAATTCAGCAGAAATTTCCTCATTTCATGGGGGAACTTAACGTAATTGAGACCATTGCTTCCTAATGGGGTAGGATTGATCCAGGTGGATATCGGTGGCCACACACCTCTTCTAGCTAGCTCACATACAATTTTCATCTTAGCAATTTTTTTCTAGTTTTTTGAGTCCTAAACTTTCGGGGCCATTTTGAGGCCCTAAACAACGTTTTTTGGGCTCACCCCAGTCACACTATAGATTAACTCAAAGTGTGACAAAAACATGTGTAGTCCTCCGATAGAGCTTTCCAACGGGATATCGTGTGCCTAAAACGAAGATCATATGCAAAAGTTATGACCCCCGAAAGTTGTTGTACCAACTTACCCTGTGGGGGCCCACATGAATTTTGGCGCTTCATCTCCTAGGGTTAGGTTTTTGGATGTATAGGGTTTTCTAATTACTTCTTGATGCTAAAAAGGCCTGAAGGCCTCATTGTAATGTGCTCAAGCGAATGCGCGTAGCCGCCACATCTCTTCTCATAGATTAGCTACCACCATTCGAGCAAGATTGTTTTGTTCTGCATTTTATAGTTTCAACAAATTCCTTTATTGAGTAGAAGTTAAGTTTCACTGTATCTCTGTTATTGTTCACTGTATCTTTGTGTTAATGTTATAAATCTGTGTTTCATTTCGTTCTGCTCATAAATTTGGATCGATAAATCCTTGGCACATTTCTACCCGTGTCCTCCACTGTCACAACTTGTTGTACACTATGTGCAATCCTCTCTTTATCACCTCTTTGAGGTCAATTTCTGCGCATATAATTTTAGCCACAACCCCAACACTGCATAGGTTGCTGCCATGAATTTTGTCCCATTTTCTCCGACATTCTGGACTCTTGAAGAGTCACATGTCCTTGCGCAGTATTTCTAAAAAATGGTGGCTTAGCTTCCTTCTTCCTTTGTTCCACCTTACTTTTCATCTTGTCTTCCCAAGCCTTTTGGAAAGTCCGTCTTCCCCTTTGCTGCTCATAAAGACACTTAGAGCGCCTTATGGTTTCTTTCAATGTCTTAAGGTCATCATACCGTATCTTATGACTGATAAATGAGGAAAACTCACTTAAATATATTTGAATCTTCACTTGTTCATCCTTGATAAAAGGCACATAATTCAACAGTTCTAAAAATCATCTTTCGTACTCGTCAATTGTCATGCTCCCAAGCTTGAATTTGAAGAACTCCTTCATTTTTCTGTCATAGTACCGCATGGTTAAGTATTTATTTTGGAAACACCTCTTAAACTCTCTCCAAGTCACTTTCTTCTCATCAATGTGTTGCACTTGCACATACCGATCCCACCACATTGATGCCTTTCCCTTTAACTGATAGATAACAATTCTCCCTTCTGCCTGCGTAGAATAGTTATGCAACTGGAAGCACTTTCTCATACCCAACAACCAAGTCTCTTCATCTTTGTCCTTCTTATGCTCACCATCAAAGGTAGGAGGCTTGATCTTATTCCTTTCCCCCTGTAGCTCATCCAACCCAGTCCTTCTCTTATGCTTTATGACATGAGATGGACTCGAACTACTGCACATTTTCTTGAAAGATTGCTTACCAACACTTCTTTCTTCTCTTCTTTTCTCATCATGAGACCTGCGACTTCTTGATCTACTCGAATTTGTCTCCTTATCCATCTTCTTTTCTATTATGTTCAGACTTTGCATCAATTTGACATTGAAGTCATCTTGTTGCACCTTGGCTCTCATAAATCTTTCATTATCAACCTTATAACTCTGAACATATTTCTGCAGTACTTTTACAGCTTCTACCAAGTTCACACTCCCCCCCTTGGATTTTGTACCATCAACACCCAAATCGACATACAAATCTCCAAATTCATCATCAGGACTATAAGTCCTCCGTGCATCTTCCATGCTTTTAACCTTCTGTACTGACTCTCTCCTGCTCTTAATCACTGATAATTCTGCAAAATTTGTAGGCAATCAAAATTTGTAAGATGATTTCATGCAATAACTACATGAAAAATTTGCACCATTTTGTTAGAATCCTTCCCTCAGATTTCTTGGATGATTTTAACATCCCAATCTCTAGTGCGCACACCCAAACATCCCTATCTTTGTGTGCATCACACTCTAAACCACACACCAATGGTTTTCCACGCAAACTAAACTTTGCACTATGTGGTACCAATTTCTTAATGCACAAATCTACTTATGCTAGACTCTGGCCCATACATGTCCAGTGTTGAACCAATAGCTTTGATACCAATTTGTAACGTACCCAGTCACCCACTGAGTCCGATTACCACCTTACACATGCCCTGATACCAATTTGTAACATCCCCAACATACCATTGATCAATGTTACTCTAGAAGTACACTGCACAAAATCTACTTTAAACACAATCTGTGCAGTGTCTCTTAAAATAACATGCTCAACCCATACTTGAGTTGTGCCACACAACTTATAACAACATAAGCAACATTCTCTTTTCAATACAAACTTAAGCAACAAAAATAACTCAAAACTGCGCACACCAATTGTGCGCACTAGCATTCAGATCACACAGTGCAACCGCGCACACAACCATCTAGGCATCATGCGCCAACTTAGGTTTCACTGTGCGTGAAATCTAATTCTCTATCCACACACACAAATCCCAGCCTCTTGATACACACATGCTACTATCTTGCGAACCTGACCACTCAATCCTCTTCTTGCAATACTCATAACCAATTTTACCAGATTATCTTAGCAGGAAAGGCTATCATCCACTGACATACTCATGCACAACTACAATTACAACCCTTAAGCATCATACTTATAGGTGCAAGCAACATTAAACAGAATAACAAGAAATACTTATATGCAGCAACATACAAGAATTAACCCATGTCAAACATAGACAAACATGCACACAGTAACCAAGACAAGCACATAAAGAACACTTATCTTTTATAAAAGTCACCAATTGCAGCCTTGACTCAGACATTCCTCCCAGCCATAGATGTTGTTGCTCATGAGCTTTCACCAACAAGTCACCCCAGAGCTGGGGCTCAACTCCACTAGGGAAAAAGGGTTTCTAGCGACAAGCTATGGTCTGAAACTCGACAGAAGTGCTTAGTCTTAGGTGCCCACTGCTAAAACTAGTCCACAATCCCTCCTTCCCCGCGCACCCGTCACACCCAAGGAAGTGTGCCCCTTCTCTGCTCAACAGTCCTTCGATTGCCCCACTTCCATTCCCAGGGTTACCAGTAGTAGGCCAGACATGAAGTCTCTGAGCCCTACGAGTAATGCCCAATGCACCAGGGAACCACTCTTAGCGATACTCTCACCTAGAGAGTATGCTCCCGAGTCTGACAACCTCTTCACAACAACCAATGTCTCACCCAAAGAGACTGCTCACGGTCTCTCAACCCATCTCTTCGATAATATCTCTGATCACAACACCACAACACCTTACAAGCTTCTATATGTAGATAAGGTAATAATCAAATTTTCCATAT
>JASDQU010244947.1:81724-106767 GCA_032191745.1 Picea mariana
TAACTTACACTTTCCTTGGTTTATTAGTGAATTATTTGGAGAAAAATGGATCAAACTCCAATAACTACAAATCTATTAAATAAAACAATTAATATAAATTCTTGTTATCCCACAACTACAAAGGAAATTTTCTATTCTTTTATGTAACAAAGGGTTTTATTCCAAAAATGAGTTGTATTCATTTAATAAAGTTGGATCTAGAACCATATATTTTAATGCTTGAGATTTAGCAACATTAATTAATAAAGCATTATTAATTAGTAGTATTTAATAGAAATCATTTATAAACACTAATATAATTCAATTAGTTTTTTATAGGAAAAATTGGTGTTTTCAATTTATGAATAATCAAGTTGGATGGAATCAAAAGATGAAAGATTTATATACAAGGTAGGATAGGTTGTTATACAAATACACTTACAAAGAATTCATCTATGAATCCTTTATCTACCAAAAAATAATTATGGAAGCAAAGGTTTTGTTATTTCTTTCAATGGTATTTAGAACATTTGATTGTCTAAACAACTTTGAAGGATTCACTATGCTATTAAGGAATTGACCATACTCCCCCATATTTTGGGTTGCTTGGTCAGATCAATGATTTGAGTTTCTTGGTCTATATCATAACAAAATAGAGAATTGGATTCCTCTCTATAGATTTGTTGAGAATGATCTTAGTCTAACTTCTAGTCTTTTAGAAAGTATTATGGTGAAATTTTCATGGTTAGGGATATGTTGGGGTATGCCCGAGTAGGATAAGATCACATTTTCTCCTTAATCCAAAACAAGAATCATCTAGATCTGATCTGATATGGTTTCTGGAAGAATCTGAGTTGAAGTTTCTACAAGAATCTCTCGGCACAAAACAAATGGATAGGGATATGGATGAAGAATTAATCAATAACATATATTGGGCTCCTAGGATCTAGCATCTTAGTTTTCTTCGTCGTAATATATTCAATCATAAAAAAATACCCAATGAATTTGGATGTCGAACCTTGATTAGCTATGATGTCACAAAATGCTTTGACTCCCCCCATACAAGACACACTGTGGGAACTAGATGAGACTTCCCTTCTACCTTTACTAGCTAGATATAGGGGATATTTTCTACATCTATATCGCTATGGTAAGGGATGGGCTCTTTAATGCATCTATCGTATGGGATCTTCGTATCAGTATTGATCATTTAAATAAGGATAGGTAGGAATATCTTAATTTTCTATACAATATATGATGCAAGATAAATTCTCTTTGAAATCATTATTCTTTCTAGAAAGATGATTTCTTTGAGATCCCTTCATATTTCAAGAACAATGCCTTGTGTTTTCATTCCGAGATTTTTTTGCAAACTAAGAATTACCAAAAAAAAGGCTTTACATTACTTATGGTTAAGTGAGAAGAACAACGAAATCTGTAAAGTAAAAAAATATCTCCAAGGTGTTTTTCGTAAATATGATTCAATAGATGGAGGGTTTCAAATGTGCATCCATATTCTCCTTTATTTACACATCAACATTGCTTGATAAAAATACAATAGAAAAGGTTCACCACTTTGAATCATTAATTCATTACTAAAGGTGTCTAAGAACCTATAGTTTATTATCTAATGAATGTTTTCTTTATAATACTTTATTTAGTAGTTATTAATATTTATCAAAGTTGTTCCTATTAAACAAATTTTATTGGATCAAATGAAAAAGGCATTGTGGAAAACAACATAGATTTTTCTTGGAAACAAAATGGCTTTTTCCAAATGAAATTGAACAATCAATTTACACAATATGATTAATATTTCACATAAGTTAGGAGAATCTATAATCATCAATGCAATGGAAATTGAATATAGAATTAAGTAAAACAAAATTGATTCCGTAGTAGAGTTGTGGAAACTGATGAGAGTTTCTACATATGATCTAATTTTAGATCCTATAATGAATCCTTTCTCAATCTTGTCCAAGAATAGTAAGTATGGTGGAGGAAAAAGAAAAAAAAGAAACTCAATAGATCTTTAATTTGAAGATAGGTTCCTCACTACAAGATCTTGACCATGTAAGAGTAAACATAGTAAAGACAAGCCAATTCTCTTTAACCTAATGAAATATTATCTACTAAACTATGGTTACTCCTTAATTCCTCGATTTCATTCTAGAATTATCTCTTCCCACACTATTCATAGGAAAGGAAACTATAGTCACACGATACAACATGGATGTTAAGGTTTAGTAGCAATTCTCTAATCTTTTAAGATCTTGAGACGAGTATATAGTCAACCTATTTATCTTGTAAGATGTTCTTACCTCATAATACCATGGTGGAACTTTTCGAAATGGACTCCTCATTAGATAGATACGATTACCAAGATCTTGCGTGTGATCCATTGTCCTATTCCAACAACGTTAATTTTTAAGTAATTGTCAGAATACCTTGTATCAATTTACATGAAGGAAATCTATCACACTCTATTGAGATACTATCATACAATATTTTATATTGATAATGCTAATGTTTTAAGTAATTTGTAGCTTTAAGCTTATTGGAATTCATTTTTAAGTAATTTATAGTGTTAATTTTTGAGTAATTTATCCATGTGTACCTTTTTTGATTTTTTTTTTTTGTGCTGGGAGAATCATTAGACCCACTTAATGTCACTGAGGAGACCTAGGATCAAGTCGGAAGAACTGCCCCTATAAACTTGGGCCCAACGCGGACATCCATAGTTTATTCTAAGTATTTTAGACGAGTTTATAACGTGGATGGACCCCTATGATAGAAAATTTACGTCTTCTGGAATACATTTTGATAAAACCTGAGTTATTAAATTGTTTATAAATGTGGATTGCTTTGATTTTAATGAAAATTATTCTTTGTTTGAGCAACGAATGTCCCCACTATTGGTTGAATATGAGGAAATTGGTTGCCAACTCATCATCGATGAACCACTTAGCCTTACTGTGGAGCTTTCCTTGAAGCTTGACCAAGTAAGTGGAAATTTGGTGTTTTCATATGAGTATAGCATATAGGTCTGACGAAGTATTTTGATCTAGTGGGGACTGAAAATATAGCACATTCTACATAGTGTGGTAGATAGGCATCTCCTCTTCAAGTTGGGATGGTTCATGTAACTTGTGTTTATTGGCATAGTGATGGGATGAATGCCCAATGATGGAGGAAAATCCAACTAGAAGACATTGATACCTTTCTGCTTTAGGATTGAGTATGGGAGATAATGAAGCTACTAGATTTTGTGATGTTTCTTTCCCTTGAAATGTTTCTTATGTAGATATAGAAATACTTGGTCACCAATTTTGAATGGAGTTGGTACTCAGTGGTAATCACAAAGGGTCTTCTAATGCACTCAATTCCTTCATAGTGCTTCATGTACACATGTGTGTATCTTGGAGAATTGTTGGACAATTGAAGTGTCTGTCTATCGAGTGTTGACTCATTGGGTTGAAGTGTGTTGAGGTAGGATCATAGGAGCTTAATCTGGAGCAATTGTCCAATATCCATAGAGAACCTCAAATGGTGAATGTTTGGTTGAAAAATGCATTAATTTGTCGTAATAATGCTAGACAATGTCAAGATGTGTACCCCACTATTTATTCCAAGCATAATAAATGAGAAAAAAATTGCATCAATTTGTGATTAACAAATTTTATTTTTCCATTTGTCTGGGGTTGGATGGAGATTGAATCTAAGAGTTTCCATAATGCCTTCCCAACATTATGAGAAAATAGGAATTCATCAAAGATGATAATGAGAGGTAACTCAAAGATGATATGTCGGGTTAAATGTACATGTAATGTGTAAATGTATATGTGATAGGTTCGGCCATGTAATAAAGGTGCCACATGTGGAACCTTTATTATTAGGACGAACCTATTACATATACATTTACACATTACATGTACATTTAACCCAACATATTCTCCCCCTTGGGGTCATATCTGACAGGCCAAGTATGGGTAGAAATTGTAACTCCACACTGTATGATTTCCATTAACATGAGAACTTCATAAATACAATATTAAAGGATCATTGGTCTTCCCTCTGTGGGTGAGTCTTCCAATCACCTACAACTCTTCACATTCCTATTATTTACAATTTACCATAATCCAAGGATTAGGTATTCATCATTCCCTCCCTTAATCTGAAGGGGTGTTTGTGAGTGCAAGCATCATTCTGAACTTTTCATTTTTTTCTCTTCCAAGCACTTTGGTGAAGATGTCCACAACTTTCTCATTTGCAGAACAATGTCTCAAGTGAATATTCTTTACCTCCACATGATATTGAATCAAGTGATATTTTGTGTTGATGTTCTTAGTTCAGTCATGGTATCTAGGATTGTTGGCCAAATTGATTGAAAAATTATTGTCAACTAGAAGAGGAGTAGAATTTACTTGTTTCTACTACAAATATTCAAGCAATGTCCTAAGCCATGCAATCTCCTTTGCCTCTTTTGCAACTGCCACATATTCTGTTTTTTTGTGGAATCTACTGGAACTAACTATTTGTGTGTTCTCCAAGAGACAACTACCGATCCAAGACTCATGTGATAACCTGAAATTGAAACTCCATTTTATTTATCTGCAACAAATTCTGCATCATAATATCCAATCAGGTTAAAATCATCCACCTTAAAGTACTTGATTCCAAAATCTTGAGTTCCCTGCAAGTATTTTAGAACTCTTTTTTGCAGTAGACCAATGTCCTTCATAAGGTTTTTGGATGAACCTGGAAAGAATCCCAACAACAAATGAAATATTTGGTCTGGTGGTGATAATATAGATAATACTTCCCACAAGTTCTCTGTACTTGGTTGCATCCTCAAATTCATTCCATTATTTTGATGTGAGCTTCAAATTATGTTTCATCGTAGTAGAGAGAGGATTACACTCAACCATGCCAAACTTGTTCAACAATTCTGCAATGTAATTATTTTGGGAGATGAATATGTACTTTGGATTTTGAATCACTTTAATTGCCAAATAATAGTGAATATGTCCCAAATCTTTCATCTTGTAACATACCCAGATCAACATATTGCTTTATGCTCTAATCTGAGTTCGTACCCATTGCCGAAGTACCTCTAATTTCACCCACTTGGGATGATTCAAAATTATGATACCAATTAATTAATAATGAATCATGAAAGAAATAGAATAACAACACATGAATTAATCAAGATTCATGCTACACTATAAAAGAAATGAAAAATATGCAATGCATAACAATAACCAGCAAGCAGGAACATTATAAATACATCTCTCAAAGATAATAATTAATACACGATGGAAATAAATATAGAAGAAGAGAAAAACATGACATAGAAAACATATCTTTAATAAAACCAATCACCAATTGGATGCAAACCAAGGATGTTCCACCCAACCTTAGATATTTTTGTTCCAAGTCTCAACAACAGGTCACCCCAAGCCAGGGATATGGATCCACAAGGATGGGTCTTAGAATGACACTCAGCTTTCCAAACCAGTCAACAATAAATATCTCACAAGTTTATCAACAAACAACAAATCCAGTTTACCATCACTCTTCCCCTTTATCATGTACCACCCAAAGAGAATGAGCCCCCCTCACTACCACGTAGTCCCTTAGGCTATCCACCTCTTTCTAGGGATCCAATGCTTTTGGTTAGGAAATATTAATGTTGGAAACTCTCACGATTCTCAATTGTGGACAGTTCTCTCTCAACTACCATTATTATCATGCCCACAAGCATCCCTCCCTTTCTGGATTAATAAAAAAATAGTTACAAACAACCAGCCATGGCTTCTTTCCTTCAACAATTCATTTTCCTT
Organism: Picea mariana; assembly: GCA_032191745.1. NCBI lineage: Eukaryota > Viridiplantae > Streptophyta > Pinopsida > Pinales > Pinaceae > Picea > Picea mariana. The sequence continues at coordinate 87,547 of JASDQU010244947.1, forward strand.
TCCCCATGCAAAACAAAGATTGATAATAAGAGTGAATTAGAGAGGAACAAATCTAAAAATGAATTCAATGAAAATGAATGGCCACCCCAAGAAAATCAAGAACATGGATTAAATATCAAAAGAATAATGTGACCTTCCCCCAAGAAGCTCACATAACCCCCTCTTTCTCTCCAAATTCCAAGGTGGGTAAAATAAAAATAATTTAAAAATGTAACGGCTTAGCTCCTGAGCTTCCCCCCTCTCTTATGGAATCATACCCCCCTATAAATCTTGTCCTTGTTCGTCTTGCATCCAACAATGTATTTTATTATTAGTAATGATCAAAGCATTACATTTCCTAGGCACTTCGACCTCTTTTCATTGTTTAGGCACTCTAGACTTTCATCAAATAAAAAAATGCATTATTAATATGAGGAATCAAAATTAGGGTATTACACATGATGAAAACATTTCTTTAACTCTTTCTTTAGGGATGCAATATTACTTTAATTGTCCATGTTATCAACATATCATCTACATACACTACAAGATATACCATAGTTTTTCAACTTTCTTGAAAAATAGAGTTGCAACATCAATATTGAAGTGTTTGAAATTCAATTTCAGAAGGTTCTTAGTGATTCAGACGGATATTGATGGCCACCCACCTATTCCAACTGGCTCCTTTTGACAATTTTAGTTTAGCACGTTCTTCTATATTTTTTTGTAATTGTGGGTTCTACACTTTTGAGGTTGTCTGAATCCCTACACATCTTCCAGGTGGAGATTGGTGGCCTCCCACCTAATCCAACAGGCTTAGTTTGGAATTTTTCATGTCAATACATCTATCTAGGGCCATTTTGGGGCCTTAAACAATGTTTTTTTTTTGCTTTCCACAATCAAATTGTAGACGAAGTTAGAGTTTGACGGCATAATGTGTGGTTCTTGAAAATACCTTTCTGACGGGCTATCATGTTCCTAAAATGGAGGTCATATGAAAAATTTATGACCCTGGGAAGTTAAGGTACCAACTTACCCACCAAGGCCCACATAACGTTTAGTGTTTCATCTCCTAGGGTTAGGTTTTTGGATGTCTAAGGTTTTGGTATTCATGAGTAATGTTAAAAACGCCTATGGAGCCTCATTGTAATCATTCTACTCAGATGGATGTGTGTAGCAGCCACATATCTTCTCAGAGATAACTACCACAATTCGAGCAAGTTGTTTTCAGTTCTGCAGTTTTACAGTTTTAGCCTATTTATTTATTCAATAGAAGTTATTGTTCACTGTATATCTGTTGTTGTTCTCCATATATCTTTGTTATTATATTCAATATGTTATTCATTTTTTTCTTCTCATAAATCCGGATAAGTGGTATCAGGACGGTATACTCTTCATTTATTTTTCTTCGTGCATGTCCCCGACAAGATATGGGTACAAGAAGTTGGGACTCGAACCAATCAATCTTTTCAATATCAGTCGCGTTGAGCCCGAAAAAAACCCATTGGGTACAAAAAGAAATATGATGGAGAAATATATCCTTTTAAAATGTTTCTCGAGGAACCCCTTGAGTGATAAAGGAACAAAATGATGGAAAAATTTGTATGGATCCTTCAGCGACTTCCCACAAGAGACGCATCTTCATCAAGCGTCCATGCAACCCCCTTCAAGGTATAAGTAAATTTTGATATTCCATGATTTGAAGGACTGATAAATGTGGATTATATAGATAAATGGTTGAACCTACTCGAAGGGTATTTTTCAGTCCACAATTTTTCTAATAGGGAAAAGATTTATTTTTCACTCCTCAAGGGCATCCCCCATGTTAAGGACTGGTGGGATACATACTCTAAGCAAAGGGCCATAGAGAAATCTAAAATATTTATGGTCGCTCCCACATGGTATTCCTTAAGGGATGCCATTAAAGAACAACACTACCATATTGGAAGCTACGAGGACCAATACACAAGAAGGACCACCTTGCGTCCGGAAAGGGACCAAATAGTACCAGATTTCACCAATATTTTCTCTTCCCTGTTCACCAAATTGGGTATCAAAGAATCTGAGTGACATATGGTGCTCAAATGTTGTGGTTGTCTTCATAGATACATTTAAACAAAATTTGAGTTTATGGACATTGCATCATTGGCTACGAATTATAGATATGTTGTCAAGATCGAGAAGAAATTTAAGAAGAAGAGGTGAGAGTTTGGATCTACAAACTCCTCACAGCCAAGGTAGGGAAAAGGCATCCCCAACCCACAAAACAAGGGACATAGAAAAGATGGCCACTCTTAGGACAACTAGTCCAAGCCACAACACAAGAAGGGTAATGAGAATTCAAAGAAGGACACGTGAAAATGGTGTGAATACCATAAAATCCCTTGGCACAACACCGAAGAATGCCTCTCCAAGAAGTCATTGGTGGCCAAGATGAAAGTTTCCGAGTGAGAGGAAGATTCTGACTCCAAATCAAATCAATAAGGAGGGAAGTGTATTATCGATGTTGAACCAATTTCCACTATCTCTACCACCAAAGTCCAGCCAAGCAAACCCGAAGAACGAGAAGAAGGGGAATGCCTCTTTCACTTACATATGTGGGTAAAGCGGGCTCCGCTTCATTTCATTGTCAATAGCGACAGCCAAAAGAACCCGATCTCAAAAGAGGTCATCAAGTGGATGGACATGCCGATGACATCACACCCACAACCCTACACCATCGACTGGCTTCGCCAAGGAAGAGATTTTCACGTCATCCAACAATTTTGTCTTCCCTATGGCATCAAGCCTTTCAAAGACAAGGTATTGTGTGATATTTATCCCCTTGAATTTTATGATGTTCTTTTAAGACAACCATGTTTGTGGAAGTGACATGCTATGTATGAGTCTAGACCCCACAGTCTTATTATTACTTTGGGTAGACAATTGTACAAGATACCTGAGGTAGCATTCCATACCGCTATTTATTTAATCTCTACTAAGAAATGCAGTAATTTCATTTCACAGACCGACAAGTTCATCTTGTTTGTGATCCATGCTCATAGTAAGCAGAAGGTCGTCGCCACATCAGTGGCTTCTACATAGATCCTCTCTTTGCAGTAGAAGCAAGTGGATAGGATCATGGAAGAGTACATAAACATCTTCTCCTCACCCACAAGGGTACTGATGCATTGCCAAGTCAAGCATCTAATTGATCTAACCCCCAATGCACCTCTTCCTAATGTACCGGTCTATTGTCACTCATTGATGGAAAGTGATGAAATCAAGTGTCATATCCAAGATCTTCTTCAAAAGGGGCACATCAGACTCATCTCCTCCCCTTGTAGAAGATTGATCGTATTGGTACAGAAGAAATGCAGGACATGACGGCTCTGCATTGATTACAGAGCATTAAACAAAATCATAGTCAGGAACTGATACCCAATTCCTAGAATTGATGACCTTCTTGACCAAATCAAGAGGGAAACTTTCTTAAGCAAGATTGACCTAAAGTATGGCTACCTCCAGGTTCCCATCAAACCAACTAATGTATGGAAGATAGATTTAAAATCTAAAGAAGGTCTCTTCGAATGGTTGGTCATGCCCTTTGGCTTAACAAATGCACTGGCCACTTTCATGAGTTTGATGGATGATGTATTGAGACCCTTCACCAAATATTTTGTGGTGGTATATTTGAATGACATCCTCATCTTCAATAGAACTTGGGAGGAGCACATGCAACATATTCAATAGGTTTTGAGCACTCTGCGGCAGCACAAGCTATATGCCAACTTGGAAAAATGATCCTTTGGCATGAACATGGTCCAATACTTGGGATACATTGCTGATCAACATGGGGTACATGTTGATCCAACTAAGATCCAAGTCATCCGTGAATGGCCAGCCCCCACCACACTAACTGAGCTTCGTATATTCTTGAGACTTGTCAATTTCTACCGACGATTCATGTTGGGATTCTCCCATATTACATGGGCCCTCAGCCAAGTGACCAAGGGCAGTGGTAGGGAAACGTTCACGTCGGGGAAGGAACAACAACGATCATTTAATGATCTGAAGCATCACCTATGCTCAGGTCCAGTACTCTGCTTACCCTATCTGCAACAACCATTCAAGATTGAGACTGATGCATTTGACTATGTTATAGGCACAGTTCTCACTCATCACAGTCATCTGATAGCATACCATAGTGAGACACTCTCAGATATTTTCCGAAAATAACCCACCTATGACAAGGAAATGTATTCCATTGTACAAGCCTATCATTAACGGAAACATTACATTTTGGGAAAGTAGACAATCATCCAAACTGATCACAAGACTCTGTAGTTCATACAGACACAGGGGAATTTGCAAAATGACTTCCATCAAAATTTGTCCACCTACCTGCAAAAATTCGATCTCAACATCAAGTATAATAACACAAATAGTGTCGTTGACTACCTCAGTCAACCTCCTGTGGCTGCATTCACCACCATGATCCATTCCTGTGGGCATGAGGCATATGAGTGGCCCCAACTTTATCAGCAATATCTGTACTTCGCGACCACCTATAATCTTGGGTATAGGCATGAATGTCACCGATTTTCACATTCAAGACAAATTGTTATGCCATCTGGGCCATATTTGTGTTCCTTCAAGTGACCGTGCAAAGATGATTTTGGAGGCTCACTACAGTTGTATGACATGACATTTTTGCATGGTTAAAATTGTGGTCGTTCAACATAAACATTTTTATTGGCCAAAACTTTGATAGGACGTCAGCAAGTATATCATATCTTGCATTGCCTATGCGATTTCCAAGCCATCCATAAAGAAGCAAGGATTATACACCCCTCTTCCTACTCTTGAGAGGCCTTGGGAATCCATCTCAATGGATTACATGTCTAGCCTTCCATCCACCAAGAAAGGAAATGGTTGTGTATTTTTGGTAGTTGATCGGTTTTCGAGGATGGCCATTCTCACAGCCTGCAAGAAGAGCATCACAATGGTTGATGCTGCCAAGATATTCTTTGAACGAATGTGAGTGCATTTTTGGATACCATAGACCATCATCTCCGATCTGGAAAATAGGTTCCTCAACACATTTTGGTCAATTTCTTGGTCATTATTGGACACCAATCTCACTGAATCCACTGCTTTCCACCCTCAAACTGATGTCCAAACATAGGTCATCAATCAGATGATTGTGCACATCCTGTGCATGTATAACTCTAAGCATCTGTGTACATGGAATGAGAGTCTTCCCTATGTTCAACATAGTTACAATATGGCTCTCCATATCTCCACTAGCCATAGCCCCTTTTAGGTGGGGATGGGATTCCAACCCTTGGGTCCCATTGATGTTGCACTACCTCTTGCAACAACACAGACATATTTTTCCCATTTTTAGTCTTAGGCCAAAAAAGCCACCAGATTCATTGAGTGGATTCAACACATCCGCCAACAGGTCCATGAGATTTTGCATAAAACCAATGCTAATTACAAGCAGCGCCATGATCAACGCCAGGTACCACAAAAATTTCAGGTGGGAGACAAGGTTTGGTTGCATTTGCAGAAAAAACGCCTTACAGAGCCCCATCAGAATATCTATCCACTTCACTATGAGCCTTACAATATCACCAAGGATATGAGTGACAATTCTTTTGAGCTCAACACTCCTCCCTTCCTTGGCTTGCACCCAGTGTTCAATGTGGACCTCCTTCGACCATGTTTTCCACTATTATTGGACACCTCAGAGATTTCAGAACACTTGACACCAACAAAGATCAACCCTGACTACATGGAAAAAGAATCCATGAATCAAATAGTTGACACACACTTCAAGGGAACTCGTCAGCAGAGGATCGAGCTTTATTAGGTTGTCAAGGAAGGGCAACTCCTTCACCAAGGCAAGCGACTCACCTGGAGCCAAATTCAAAAAAAAATTCCTAACATGATGGGGGAACTCAACACAATGGAGACCAATGCTTCCTAAGGGGGGAGGACTGATCCATGTGGATATTGGTGGCCACCCACCTATTCCAACTGGCTCCCATTGACAGTTTTGGTTCAACATGTTCTTCTATAATTGTTTGTAATTGTGGGTTCTACAACTTCCACATGGATATTGGTGGCCTCCCACCTAATCCAATTGGCTTAGTTTGGAATTTTTCATGTCAATAGATCTGTTTGTACTTCTAGGGCCGTTTTGGGGTCCTAAAAAATTTTTTTTTGGCTTGCCATAGTTAAATTATAGACAAAGTCAGAGTTTGAAGACATAATGTGTAGTTCTTGAAAAGAACTTTCAAATGGGCTATCACGTTCCTAAAATGGAGGTCATATGCAAAAGTTACGACCTTGAGAAGTTGAGGTACAAACTTACCCATCAGGGCCCAGATAATTTTTGTCTTTCATCTCCTAGGGTTAGGTTTTTGGATGTCTATGGTTTGGAATTCATGAGTAATGTTAAAAAGGCCTATGGAGCCTCATTGTAATCATTTTTCTCAGACGAATGCAAGTAGCACCCACATCTCTTCTCAGAGATAACTACCACCATTCGAGCAAGTTGTTTTCAGTTCTGTAACTTTACAGTTTCAACCTATTTTATTTATTCAATAGAAGTTATTATTCACTAGATATCTATTGTTGTTCTTCGTATCTATGTGTTATTGTATTCAGTCTATTATTCATTTCATTCAGCTCATAAATCTGGATCACTTAGTTAGATTTTCATATCAGGATCGTGATTCTTGTTTAAGGACATATAAGGATTTGATGAGCTGGCATACCTTATGTTATTGTCCCTTCACAATAAAACCTTATGGATAAGACATGAAGTTATTATCTTTCAAGTGTCCAATCAATAAAGCAATATTCAAATCCATTTGATGAACTTTCCATCCATTATGTGTTGCCAAGGAAAGTAGAGTACAAATGGTAGCCCATTTTGTTGTGGGGGGAAAAGTATCCTCACAATCAATACCTTATTTTTGTGCAAATCATTTTCCCATGATGTTGACACCCAATGTTTTGGGTAAATATTGCACGTGCACATAAACAAAGTTGTGTTCCTATTCAATTTTTGCATGTTCTCAAGAATTTGTGTGAGGGGTGATAGGAGGCACATGCGTTAGCTCAAGTTTTTAATTGCAACCCAGTTAAAGTTCTATCAAATGTGTGTTGGTATGAGCTTTTTGACATGTGCCATAAATCAAGAAGACACTACATGCATGTGGGAATCAAAAAATAATCTTCAATAAATATCCCCGAATTATTACTACAATCGACACGAGGGAACATGGATTAACAGGAAGATGAGATGGAAAGGTAGTTGAGATTGCCATGATTCGTAAGAGGCTACATGGAATGCATGCAGGTGATAGAAGAGTGCAGGAATGGCTCCTGGATGGAATTTTTTATTCTAATGGATTCCAAGTAGATTCCAATGAATTGTCTGAATACCATCCTGGATGGAATTTTTGACCAATTATTCCTTCATCATCATCGACATAAGACCAGATGGTATTTGTGATTCTCATGGCATCTCAGGTGAGACCTTCTTCATTCTTTGGCTGAGGATTGATATTTCAATTCCTTTAGGTTTTTTTTTGTCAAACTCTGGATGAACCCTGGGTCTTCAACCCCCAACGTTAATAAAGGCACATGCAAGTGTGATCGAGCCAAAAAATGGTTCTGTTACTGGACCTGAAAGTCTTGTATTTAATGTTGAAGGAACCGAATGAGGTGGTATCCATATCAACAGGAAACTCAATATTGGTTGATTGTGATGGAATATGAGTTTTCTCGAAGAGAAAATCAAGTTCTTAATGTCAATGTGAAACTATGGAAGGATAGGTATCTCTACACTAATATGCATTAGATTTTGTTTTCTTAATTTCCATGTCTTTTGTATGAGTGGTTGAAGAGGAAGACTTCTACTAATACTTCTTTGAGGCCATTAGAACCATTATTTTGGGATCAAGCCACGATTGATAAGCTAAAAACATTAGATAACAAGTGGACTTGAGCCATTAACTTCTAGTTTTCTCAGGTGAAAGAGGGGTATATAATTGAATTTGATATGGAGTACACTGATTATTTTAGTGAAGATGAAAGGAAGCTCCCAGAAGGCCCTAGGAAAAGGTTGTTGGAAGAAATCCCACTATGGATACAAATTTTATTCATGGAGAAGGGGATAATGTGCATGGAACCCGACAGGATGGCTGAGTAGACTCCCCTAGTGTTGGGGGGGGGAGACAAGGGAAAAGTGAGAGAGGAGAATGATCCAAAAATTCTTAGATACATCAAATTAATATTTAAACACACATCAACATCTAACCTGATCCATAATTTATGATCATCTTGATTATTTTCAAAACACATGTGAATCCATTTTCTTATCTAAAAATTCATTAAACTGATGATTAAACTTGCGGAAATATGAGAGATAACATAGAATAAAATAAAATAAATAAGAAAATAACAGTTGATAACATAGTTCACCCATCTTGGGCTACGTCTACGAGTCCACTTCTAAACAGTGATACCGCTCTATATTGCTCAAATGCCAAAATTACAATGACTGGCTTGCAATTTGAAGACACTCTTCAATTCCAAGAAAACAAAGGTTACCATTGAATTCCTCTCTAAATCCTAATAAAAATTAGTACAAACTCGATTGTGTTATGAATAACACGCCAAATGAGACTGTGGCTCTCATACAAGGAAAACTAGACTAAGATTTTTGTACATGGTAATTTAGCACAAAACTGGCATCATCATCATACTCCTCTAGAAAAACTGACAAAAATGAGTATAAACACACTATAGTTTTTCTCAAAGAGTTGTAAGGCATGCAAAATGATGCACTACCAAAGACTTAGTACCTCTTGGAATGAACTTCGATGCAACCCAGTGCTCGAACTTGGAACACATTCCAATGTCATTCATACTGTGGTCAAATTTTAGGTTTAAATAGGGTAGGTCAAAGGGTCAATCCCCCACCCAACCCCCTACATACTCGCAACAAATTAAATGGAATATATGTGGTGGTTTCAAATAATGAGTCCCCATGGTGGATTGGTCAACACATTACTTGTAAGTCATTGAATATGCTAGCCAAAGGTCTTGGGTTCAAACCCCATGGGATCCATTTTAGGCATATAGTTACAACTATGACTTTAAATACATTGAAGTCCAATGGAATATTCGACGTGTTTGTTGGTGCAATTAATTAAGTTTTTTGGTCTATTTATCAAAGGTCACATGTTTGATTCCCAACCTAACCCAACCAATTTTGATACTCTTTAGCCAATATTGGCCAATTGAAGGATTCCATCTGGCCTCCTATGATTGGTCCACCTATTGCACAGTCAACTCCATGTCATCCTACCACCTGTCACCTGCCACATCACTGTACAACCTATCACCTTCCACATCATTGTACGACATGTCTCCTACCATGTCATTGTACATACTGCCACGTGTCTCCCTTTTAGTGGTTCCACGTGGACCATATGGATTCTATGTCATCATACATATGACACATGGCAAATTTTTACTGGTCCAACTCAGTGCCAAAAATGCCAAAACTGAGTGACACATGTCAGCCTCTAGTGCTACCATGGCAGCTTGTTGATTCCATCATGACATCACCTTGTTCCCTGTCATATATATAGATGGTCCGCGTTTCAATATGTGGGCTTTCCACATGGCACCCCCTTTTTTTCCTTCCAGCTTTATTTTACCAAAACTTTGAAAATCCATAACTTTCTCATACAATGCTTGTTTGAGGCGATTCACATTTCATTGGAAATATCTCGTCAAGATCTACTTAATGGATTAATTTTCATTAGCATTTGATATGATAAAAAATTTAGCGTTCTGGATCCTCTTGGATTAGAGATGGATCCATAAGTTTTTAAAATGAGATGAGGAATAGGATGGACCCAGAAGAGTAGAGGCACACGTGAGAGAGAGAGAGAGTTGAAAGGTATGAAAGAAGAGTTGAGTCAAGAAGCATATAAAAACATAGAAGTGGAAGGAAGATAGAAAGGGGTGTGCGATGAGGGGTCAGGTCCATAATGAAGAGGAAGTAGACCACACTAGGAGGAAGTGTGAAAGAGTGTGTTGTGCCAGAGAGGATCATGAATGAGGATAGGAATTTGAAGAGTCGTGATATTAAGTGTAGGGTATCCAATGAATATACCATTATTAGTGGTGGTAGGGGCCCAAAATACGATGTCTGGACCCCTTGGCTATTGTGGAGTGTTGCGAATTTAGATGAAGATGAGGTGGAAAGTAGAGTCTTGAGAGAAGGAGAGGAAGATGGAGGATCCCCTAGTGATGGGGGAGAAGATCTAGAAATAATGGATGGTATTGCGTTGTTGCAGGTAGGAAGCTCTCTATGTTCCCTTACCAAAAAATGATAAAATAAGATGGATTTACACCCCCTTTGAACCACCCCCCTTGCACATTTTCAACCAAGAAGAGACAATAGTATACAGTGAGGCGATTGGAATTGAGGCAAGAGTAGGAGAAGAAAGAATAGAAACAACTATTGAAGAAGAATATGAATTCAACACTACTTCTCCAATAGGAGTATTAGTATTGAAATTTTTGACACCCAACAGTCAATTAGGAGGATAGAGTTTGATATTGAGGATGGTGAATCAAGGTAGTACCCTGAGGTTACCTTCATTCCATGGAACATGTAAAGATGATACAGAGTAACACTAGTTCACATGTGAAGTGATATCGTCTGTGAAGAGGATCACAAAAGAGGCAACAAAGATTGTGTAGAGAGAAACAATGTTCAGGAACAGAGCCTTGATGTGGTACATGAAGTACAAGGCCAATAGGGTAGCGGGATATGAGAGGTCCCTGACAAAGATCAAGAGAGATCTTCTTAAGGAATTCCAAAAACGTAAGTCAAAATCTCAATGCATTATAGAGATCAAGGAGACTAAGAAAAAACCAAGAGAAAATGTGTGGGACTATAACCAACGGTTCAAGATTTTGTTGGATAGGATGACGTTCTAGATCTAGGAAATACATCATATATAATAGTTTATTATAGAGTTACTTCCACATATCCAAGTCCCACTCACCTAGCAGAAGGTGAATACTCAATAATAGGTGGTGGAGATTCTGATGCACCTAGAGGTGGAGAGACATCGACGGGATTGGCACAAGTGTAGTCTTATGTGGTTAACTTGATGATGAAATTGCAAGATATGGTAAATAAAAAATTTGTGCACAAGCACATATGGTGTACCATGTGTAGGTCTAAGGCGCATCGTAGAGATGAGTTTCTTGTACTTGGAAACTATGTAGAAACGGGTGCACTAAGTCTATTTCTAGGTGGGCCTCAAATGGAATGGTGCAAAATTTGTAGGAAATGGGGCCTTGTACAACCTCACTTCCCAACGTTGGTAAAATATCAGAAAATACATCACACTCCTTTCTGCGAATTCTAAAAATCCATGGTACATGATGTGAACAACTATCGGTCACTCCAATTGATGCAATACGATAGCCATGATGTATTTTGGTTTCAAGAGGAATAGAAGGGTGGTGAGTATGGAAGTGTTTATAAAGGTTGATATCATAGAGTTCCTAGAGGTCGCTATGGAGGTGGTTGTGGATGAGGATATAGAGTCATGGGAGGTAGACCCCCCATATTCTTTAACTGTGGAGAGATTGGCCATGTTTCAATATTTTGTACCAAACTATGCGCTCTTTGTGGGTACTACTACAACCTAGAGCATGTTACAGAGGACTATCCCATCTTGTTGAAGAAGTGGTAAGAGAAGAAGACACATTGCAATATGATGACTGAAGAGCCATGTGGAAAAAAGATGAATGATGATGAGGTTGATGTACGAGTGATTGTTTGACAACATAGGTATTCCAACAAAGGATGAACACTTTCAATAACAACTCACACAACTAGATCAAAGCTAAAAAAAAATCGATGTTTTGACGTGGTAAAACACCTACGGGGAAACATCCACGATCCCATCTAATGTGGCCACTTGGATAAGTTTATTAATGCAAAAGAAAAATATTACAAAGAGATTCTCACAATTGATCATCAACAAATGACCCTCCATCCTCTTTAAATAGAGATCATGGACCAATCGGGTGTTAAGTCATGGATCAATGGTATTTAAGATCAAGGAGAATATGAACCGTTAGATCACTCTATGTCAGGAACATATCGTGACCGTCAGATTTCCTAAATACAAATGCATACTAATGCATACTAAAGAAACACACTAAGAAACACACTTTTACCTAACGGAACATTAGACCAAGTAGATATTAACTAACTCGTAAGTGTCTAAATATCCTAACATCCCCCCTTAAGAACAACTTGGGATAGGATTGAATTATTTACAATAGAGATAAAATAGGAGAAGGAAGGAGGCATTAGATCCTATCCCCCCTTGATGACAACTTTCTGAACTTCTAACATAGATCAAAGTTTGGAAAACTTCACTTCTATAAGAGACTTTGTGAAAATGTCTACAACTTGATCTTCTGTAGGGAAAAATAGCACTTCAATAACTTGATCATGAATGAGATTTCTAATGAAGTGCATGTGTAGCTCGATGTGTTTGTTGCACTAATGTTGAAATGGGTCTTTGGCAAGCTTGATGGCACTCTGATTGTCTCTCCAAAGGCTGGTCGGATGTTGCTGCTGGAATCCAATCTACGAAAGGGTCCGTTGAAGCCACAAGGATTCCTAACTTGCATTTATCGTTGTGTGGTACTCTACTTCTATTGAAGAAATTGCAATAGCATGTTGTTTCTTACATGCCCAAGTGACAGGTCCTGAACCAAGGATGAAAACATAACCTGCAGTAGACTTCCTCTCATAAAGATCTTTGGCCCAATATGAATTAGTGAAATGAACCAATAAAGGATTCTCCCATGAACTGTAATGTATCTAGAATTGAATTGTACCACGAACATAGAAAAGTATCCTTTTAGTTTCTTTCGAATGGATTTCATGTGGTGTTTGCATATACCGGGAAACAAGACCAAAAACAAAGGAAATATCAGGATGGGTATGAGTCAAGTATAAGAGGCTACCAACTAACTGATGGTACAAGGTGGCATCAACTTCAGGAGAAGTACAAGTGTCTGCAAGCCTGACTCCAGACTGGAAGTGAGAAGCGGATGGTTTACAATATTCCATGTGAAAGTGACAAAAAAGGTCACAAGCATACTTAGAATGGGAAATAAAAATTCATTCATTGGTTTGCAAAACTTGGAGGCCAAGGAAATAGTGCAAAAATCCTAAGTATGTCATTTCAAATTTCTTCTTAAGGTTGGTTTTCACATGGTTTAAATTTTTTTATTCACTACCAGTAAGGATAAGGCCATCAACATAAAGGACAAGGATTATGAGATATCTTCCTAATTGCATTAGGATCATAATGGCATATAGAAAATCCAATGTCAATAAGAAAGCTATCCATTTTGGCATACCAAGATCGGGGAGCTTTCTTAACACCATAAAGATATTTCTTAAGGCGAAAAACATGGCTAGAGTGATTCTGGACATAGCCAAGAGGTTGTTCCATGTATATTTATTCTTGCAAATATCCATGCAAGAAGGATTATTTAACATCCATTTGATGGACCTCCCATTTATGTGAGGCAACAAGGGAAAGAACAAGGCAAATCGAATTCATTTTGGCTACAGTGGAAAAGGTTTCATTATAGTCAATTCCTTCAACTTGGGAAAATTCTTTGAAAACTAACCGAGCCTTATGTCTTTCAACACTTCCATATGATGCATACTTAGTTCTATAGACCCATTTACATCTTACACATTTTCTTCCTTTTGGAAGAGGTACAAGATCCCAAGTATCATTTTCCATTAAAGAACAATACTGATCATTCATTGTTTCAGGCCAATCTGGATGACCTGAAGCTTTTGCAAATTTCTCTAGATCATGAGTCCCTGAAACTTGAGCCAAAAGAGAAGAGGCTGATTGGAACTTTGAACGTGTCCGACATTGATCTGAAGGATCACCGACAAGATCACCAACTACTTTTTGTGTTGAATAGACCTATCTAGGATGCAGTGGAGTTGGTGTTGGCTCAGGTTCAAACGAATCATCTGGAGGAAGGTGTTATAACCCTAAATTGCACCACGCATGCTTACTTATCATCAGGCCATCTCATATCCCTTCTTTTCCAAAGCACTGCTGAACAACTCTTTGAAAATCCTCTTTTATAAAGGCCCACACGCCCTACTCCATTATTGCACGTGTGTACACACTGGCTAACCCAAAACAGCCTGCGTGGATCGACAAAAGCACGAAAAAAGGAAAGTTTCTGATGGAACACAAAAGCTATGGGTGAGTTAACTGAAACTCTCGACCATGCATGGCTGAGGGTTCATCCAAATACCTAGCTCCTTCTAGCCTATAAAAGAAGGGGTAGGGGTCCCATTTGGAGAAGGAAAAATATAGCAAAGAAACTCTGCCCATTTGCGTATTCCTATTGTCCCAACCCTTTAGCCTTTACTAATGCCAAAGGAGATACAAATCAAAGCAGTTGGAGGACAGTAGAAGAGGAGCCGAGGATCAGGTTTGCGGAGTGGTGGTCGGTCTCAACTTTTGTAAGTTGAATCATTCAAAGTAATAAATAAAATTCTTTTCCCATCCCAATTCATGAAATTTTTATAGTTTGATTAGTATATGTTTGGATTTATAACCCATTAGTATATAAGTAGGATGCATGTGCAGTTGTTGCTTGTCTTGTATGCAGGTCAGCTTTGGAAGGAGTATTTTGAACAAGTAATCAAGTACAACGGAGGATCGACATCAAACGTCGGGAACGAGGTAGGTTGATCTTTCCTTGCATTTACTAAGAAAAGGGGATTTAAATCTAGGGATGAAGGTAGAAAGTAGTTTTTCTTCGGTCATATCTGCATGCAAAGTTTAAACTCTATTTGCTAGTCCGTAGGGAGATTTTCCCCACAACAGAAGGGGAGCAGGTGGAGGTGGATTTTCATCCTCACTATCATCATCTAAAGAAGAAACCATAATAGGAACATAGGAAGGCACAAACGTCGAAGATGGCTCGTAGGCTGAAGAAGGCACAATCATTGAATTAGGCTCGTGGTCCAAGATATTTTCATCAAATTTAGCCTCTATTATAATAATAATTACATTACAATGTGGTTGAAGTAGTATATAACCTTTGACATGTTCAAAATAACCAACAAATATACACTTCTCACTTTTAGGTTGCAATGATTTCCTTTTCTCATCATGAATGTGAGCCCGTGCTATATTGCCAAATACACAAAAGTGACTTACATTTGGTTTAGTTTTAGTCCAAGCTTCTTTTGGTGTTATATTTTTAAGAGCCTTTGTGGGAGTGTGATTTACTATGTAATTTGCAGAGTTGATGGCTTCTTCCCAATACTTTAGACTTAATCCCTTAGATTGGATGATACAATTAGCCATTTCTTTTAATGTGTGGTTCTTTCTCTCACCAACACCATTTTGTTGTGGTGTATATGGAATAGTGTGTTGCATTTGGATGCCCTATGTAGTGCAGTAACTTGTAAAATTATTGTTCACATATTCGCCTCCATTATATGTTCTTAACCTTTGAATTTGATGTCCAAATTGCTTTTCTACAAGGGCATGTAGGCCAAAAAATTATCAAAAACTTTGCTCTTAAGTTTTAAGAAGTAAACCCAAGTATGTCTAGAAACGTCATCAATGAAAGTTAAGAAATACTTGCACCCAGAAAAAGAAGAAAAAGAAAGTGGACCACACAAGTCATTGTGAACAAGTTGCAAAGGGCCTGAGGCATGCCAAGAGGCACGTTTGTCAAAATTGTCCCGATGATTTTTGTCAAGAACACAACCGGAAAAAACACCATCTCTGCATGAAACAAGAGGAATACAAATCACCATTTGTTGATTACATAGTTGTTGCAATGAGCGATATTTTATATGACCAAACTACTCATGCCAAAGTTTGCTCAAGTCATCTCTATGAGCAACAAAAACTGATGGAAAAGAGGATGACCCAAAGTTGTCAAACTTGTAAAACCTAGAAATATCATCAGAAATTAGAGTTGCAAGAACATGTTTACGATATTTTAGATCCTTGCTTACAACTTGGTGAGGTGAAAACTCTACAGTTTTACCTTCATATGAACGAGTGATTTGATATACTCATATAAGGTTACAAGAAAGACTTGTAACACATAATACATCATTGAAATGATCATTATCTACTTGAACTATTCTAGATACTACAACAATAAGAGATCTATCACCACCAACAAATATTTTCTTGGTGTTACATTCATTTAGATCAGAAAATATGTCTTTATTCTTAGCCATATGATAAGATGCTCCAAATTCAATAATCCACTCATTAGAAGAAGAAGTAGAAGTTGCATTGGAGAACCCAGAAGTAGAAAGTGCATGTACATGAGAAGAAGAAGAAGAAGTAGAATCATTATTGATGTTGTTCTTCTTCATCGATGCTTCTAAAGCTACCATATTCTTGAAACATTTGGACTCTTCATGACCGTCTTTATCACAAAAGTTGTAATGTCTGAGACAAGAGCAACAAGAGAAATATTTTTTCCAATATAATAGGATTTTTATAAGAACATATCTATGTTAACAAGAATAAAAGACAATTTTGTGGTAATCAACATATCATTACCAAGGCGACCTGCCTCGAAGAAAAACAAGAAGTATCTCCTAGAGGAGATGTTAGTTCATCTTGCAAACAAGTACAATAAGCATTTATATCAATAGTATTCACATGTTACCAAGTATTCATTGTATCTAGTAGTAATAGAACCTTTCAAGGATTGATGTCAAAACTATAGTGTTTACTTGTAATGTAGAAATTATCATAATTGATAGGTGAAAATTGCAAATTTATCAATTTAATCAATCAATCCTGGAACCTGGAGTCTTATCTTTAAGAATGATTTTTTTTTTTTTCGAGTCTCCATTCAATATGACAAGTATTATACCCAACCTATCCCATGTACTAAGACGATATGCCTTCTTGATAGAAATTTGAATTAGGGAATATAATGTAAGTAAACTCGAAAATCTCAATATTAATCAATCTAATATCTTAACTAGAGTCAGTTTATAGCTTTAACTTTGACCAAAGGTTAGTATGATAATCATATATTCAATAGATAAAAATACAATTATATGTCCATAAGATCATAATAATTTTGTAACAGCTAGAGGCATATCAAAACAATCGAACCTGGAGTGTGTTGTGTCTATGAATGTGCTGGATCAGATATCCCTCTAGATCTATGATTGTTGCTTGGAAAAAAAATCCCTTCTCCTACAAACATACCCAAAATAGTGATACATTTTAAAAGCATGCAAGTACATACCTTTGAAGACAGTGGAAAACAACGGAAGTTCGTGGCATGATCCGACAACAATGGCAAGCAACGACGAATCCAAAAACTTCAAATTGCTCCAAATTGGAATCTGAAGATAGTTGGAGATGTGCTAGGGTAAGGCGCACTAGGATAATAAAAAATTAGTCCCAATACTTCACAGAAAATTTCACTACAAATGGTTTTTCAAATGGAACTGCAACTCGTGCTACAACTAGCACTATAATTGGTGTGAAGGAACTGGCATTGCAAACCTAGGGTTTTATGAGGAAACCCTATTTTTCAACTTAAAAAATTTACAGATCTGATCCAGGGAAGAGATGCGCCCTACTTAGGTGACCTTCTTAGTGAGTTCAGTGAGTGCTCAACGAGCTTGAAAATGGTGGAAACTGAGGATCTTCCTTCCAACAGTTAGACTGTTACGAAGGAAACTAGCTCTGATACCATGTTAAAATTTTGGTATGCTCATTTAACCATAGACAATATCACATCATTGTTACCCAACCATAGTCATTCACTATGCCACCCCTGAGCACACTAACATTTTCTTAGATTGAATTATTATGGAAAGTCCACACCAGAACCAAGAAATAAACCCTAGCCACAATACTACTATAAATACAACACAATAACCATACAAAGATAGCAGACATTACACCAAGAGAAGCATAAGAGAGATACCATAAATACTGCTATGCTATTCCTCCAGACTTACGTCCTCTTCAACTACAACTGTAGCTCTCAAAACTTGTGCCCTAGCTGCCACTGTAGTTCCTCCTTAGACTTGTGCATTGGCTAAGTGAGTGAGTGTACAAATGAGCTAATGTGTCACCTTATTTATACTTATTTTGCCAGTGAAATTTTCCCATAGGGCTGACCTATCTTTTCTGGGAAATATAATTTACTTTGAATTTTCCTGGCATGGTTCACTTCTCTTTCTGGGGTTCTTATTTCTTTATTATTATTCTCCTTGGGCCGACTTCTCTTCTAGTGTTTCCACACATCTGTTTTATGGTTCTCTTACTTCCCAAATATTCTAATATAAGTACAAAGGTTACACTTGGAGGTTAATACCTCCCGCAGCTACCAAAACATCAATAGGGGAGCCCCAATTCTTTTTGTGAAGAAGAAAGATGGAACCTTAAGGTTCTATATTGATTTTAGATAGCTAAATAAGGACACTATAAAGAAAAAATATTATTTTCCAAGGATTGATGATCTATTTGATCAGCTGAAAGGTGCAAAAATATTTTCCAAGATTGACTTGAGATTAGGTTATCATCAAGTGATGACAAGGGAAGAGGATATCAACAAGATAACATTAAGGACAAGTTATGGGAATTATGAATTCATGGTAGTGCCATTTGGGCTATCAAATGCCCCAACAATTTTCATGTGTCTAATGAATGGAGTGTTTAGAGAGTACATGGACAAGTTTGTGATTATTTTCTTAGATGAAATTTTTATCTACTTTGAGTTTGAGGAGTAGCATGAGAAGAATTTAAGAATAGTGTTAAAGGTTTTGAGGGAGCATAAGTTGTATGCCAAGATAAGTAACTGCATCTTTTATCATAAGAAGATTCACTGCCTGGGGAAAATTATTTCAGCAAATGAGATGGAAGTTGATCCCAAGAATATAGAGGACATTAGAGGATGGCAAACACCAATAAATGTGACAGAGTCCAGATCATTTATGGGTCTTTTCAATTATTATCAAATATTCATAAAGGGGTTTTCAAATATTGCAATCTCCATCACTTCTTTGCAAAAGAAGGGAGTGAAGTTTGAATGGATTTCCAAGTGTGAATAAAGCTTTCAACAGTTGAAAGATATTTT
>JASDQU010244948.1:1373-25054 GCA_032191745.1 Picea mariana
GAAGAGACGAAATGGTTCGACTAACAATCGCCATAATATCACGGCTCGTTTGAAACTGCAGGGAAAGGACGTTGGCGTGAATGCGCTTCATGTCCGAGTTAAGTTCGTTAAATAGCAGGTGGGGTGGCGGCCTGTTGCACATGCCCGGCATGTGTCGCCGTTCCACGGCCTTCTGTACCTGCCTCCATTCCCTGCCACGATGCCCCGTGTGACACCCCATCCGGGGAAATAGTAATAACGTCTTGCAACAAAGGCATTCCCGAATTAGTTTTCTTTGAAATTTATCAAAAATTAATAATTTTGTTAAAATCTAGCATTCCCGAATTAGTTTTCTTTGAAACGAAGGTTCCTAGACACAAAAAAATTGAAATTTATCAAAACACTCATTGAAATAAAAATATCTTGTGACATAATGCTTGTTACATCATGTTTTCCCCAAGGATAAAGGTTTCTGGACACCAAAAATTTAGCATACAATAGAATAGTAATAACGTCTTGCAACTAGGGCATTCTCGAATTAGTTCTCTTTAATAACGCCTTGCAACAAAAAAAAATTAGGATACAATAAGACACAAAAAATTTAGCATTCCCGGATTAGTTTTGTTTCAAACAAAGGTTCTTCGACACAAAAAATAGAAATTTATCAAAAATTAATAATGTTTGTTGCATCAAATAGTAATAATGTCTTGCAACAAAAGCATTCCTGAATTAGTTTTATTTGAAATTTATCAAAAATTAATAATGTTTATTACATATTTCTAGAAATTTAAATGAGTTTGTCATATAGATGGGGATTCAGGCTCCCGCGGACCATAAAAAGAAATAAGTACAATAATTAGGAATGTCGAAAGAAGAAGTGTGCGATGGTAGAGAGGAAGACCCGAAAACCAGAAATTGGAAGTTATGAGTGTTTGGTTATAGTTTTTTATTTAAAGAGGTATAATAACTGGATTGATAAAGACAGCAAGATGATAGTATAGACTTACTATGAAGCTGATGTGTTTTTATTGTTGTCGTTGATGGTCAGTGGAGTCGTGTCAACCGATTGTTTCCCTTCCTGGATGAGGTTTTCCATTCTCCATTGGAACCATTCTTCAATGTAGCTTCTCATTGGAGCCATGTTGATTTCATCTCGTATTTCTATGTTGTAAAGGTTGTTTTTTAATTTCCTTAGATCCATTGAAATACTATGCAGAATCTATTCAATTTCTTCATTGTGTATCGAATAGTCCAGTAGCCAGCACCCAAGCTCATCTACACGATGTTAAACTATGCCATAAAACTTTTCAAAATACAACCCCTTTAAAATATCATGTTGTTCATCGAAGACTTCTTTGGTCATTGACAAGGATTTTAGAATAAAGTTTGGGTATTGAAACACGTTCGTACTTCCAGCTAAGTCTATTTGGATCAGGTTTTTGAATAATTCTTCCTTTTCTAAAATGTCTTGTTTACATGATTCGACAATGAGCTATGGGTTCTTAACTTTCTTTTTCCATCATGATTTTACTTTTTTGGTCCGCTTTGGGGAGGGGATATTCTCTTGTCTTGTTTTCATTTTTGAGGTGTTGATGGCATGGTTGGCAAAAGTGGTCAACACCTGTTCACAAAAACGTTGATCATTATTTAAATTCCCCTGCAAATGTTTGAGCAAATCGTTTGCCTTGTTTCAGAAGGAAACTATATTTTGTGATGTTTCCCAGGCTTCAGTAACTAGCAGCATTCTTTTCTTGATGTTATTCTCTACAAGGGATCTAGACGATGCAAGGAGGGTAGAGGATACTTTCATCTTGGCATCAGTGGTAGTATGTATGTTTTTTTCTAAAGGACTGGAAAATTCTAGGGTAGCAATGAAATCCTCCTCAAATTCCTTGAGGCAATCTTTCAGTCTTGTATTTTCCACTTCAATTCCTCCAATGGAATCATCAAGAGAATCATCAGTTACGGAATGAAATAGGGAGATTTGGGACAACCACATTTTCCTAAATTTAATATTTGTGCGATATTTTCCTTTCCTATTTGTTACATCTCTCTTTTCAATGACCATATTTTTAGATTGCCTTTCAAAAAATGTGCTCTGGAATACGAAGGATTCATCTTCATCAAAAATATTTTTCTCATCTATTTCCATTGCAGACAGACCAACTTTATGCATTTTCTCAGTTTCAATTTCAAGTTGCAACTGTTCACTTTCAATTTTGGGTTCGTCTGCCTGCCCTGCATTGTTTTTTCTCTTCTTCGTCAGTGGAATTTTATGAGAACTATCAATTTTTATGCGATGAGGGTTCTTATCTCCTCCTCCATTTGAAGATTTTTGGGTTGCTTTCTTATTGGGGTGGACCATTGAAGTGATGCTCTGTGATGTCGTGCTCTTGGGAGGGATGGTAGGGGAATGGGCACTCTTCTCACCGGATACTTTTCACCGTTGTTTGTACAATTCAGTCGCGCTTCGCAATGTCTCTACACCGTAATCTCCAGAAGAAGGATTGTTGTCGTCACTATCAATGTCTTTGGTCAGGTGTCTATGGATAAAATAACTGCTAAATCCAACTGCCAGTAAATATTCTTGAAAAATCCCATTAGGGTCGAACCCTTTTAGCCTTTCAACATATGTTATGTTCAATTTCTTGAAATAGTTATAAAATTCATCAATCGTGTTGACGTTTCTGCACATGAAGTCCCCGACTTTCCAAGGCAAAGGAATGCACTATTTGTTTTTCTTGTGGTTCTATTTCCTTGTTATTTTTGCAACAAACATCTTGTCCGTGATGTGGCATGGAAGGAAAGAAGGATTTCCCTTGGAGCCAAATACCATTAGTACACTGTGATTTTCCTTTTTTTCAAGTGTGCCCTTCCTGTTCAAAAACTTGGTTTCCTGGCCAAACATCTGTGGAGCATCCTTCCCTATCAATAAATTTTTGAAAATTGATACAAAGTAATTAAAAACTTCATAAAAAAAAATGGGAGGCCTTGTCCCTCCATAGGGCCTGGTACCAGAATGTTATTGGGTTGAATCCATAGTTTATTTTCTTGGAAAGAGATAGTTTTGGAAACATACAACAATGCACTATTGCAAACATCAAGTAAGATGACATATAAAATTTATTCCATTCTTTGAATCGTGACAACTGAGAATAGATCTCAATGTAAATTAGCTTCCCCCAATTGAAAATGAATTGTTCCTTGACTGTGAAGTACAAAATATGAATAATGATATGGGAAATGCTTGTCATGGATGCATGTCCCGTTATTCTTGTAAACAACCAAGCAATTTCCAGGAATGGATTTCTAAAGGAACTTATCTGCAACTTTGTGATATCTTTAGGAAATGTTGTCGGGTCTTTGAGGAACTCAACTAAGATGTCCAACCCGTTATCATGTTTTTCTAGGAACTTCTTGCAGTGTTGTCCTCTAAAGGTCAATGTTGGCTCCAAAAATTTCAACATCTTGTGGAAGACCTGAGGTGACAAAGAAACAAGAGAACGGTCGTGTCGTGGATTAATTCTTTGGCTTGAAATATATTTTTCGGTGCACCAAGAGACGACCTCCTTACAATAAAAAAACTCAGGGACGTAGCCTACACAAGCGATTCCAGAGGTCCAAATCACTTCGTTATGGGCGGAACGAGATGAATAATAAAAGTATGCCCTACACCATTGGAAGTTTTGGTCCTGATGTCCAAAGATATTTACTGTATCTCCACAAAATTGTTGTCGACCTGTTGCCATAAGTTTACAAGAACATTTGTTTGCTCCAGATGATTAGTGAAATGAAAAGTTGGAAGGGATAATATAACATTGCGCAGATATTGGTCCAATGTGTGTGAATGGGAGATCTCCTCGAGAATTTTTCTCATTAAGAACAATTTCGACGACTATTGCGTGATGCATTGTTAACATTAAACACTAGTAATTGCATACATGGAAATGCGAACATGGCAGATACAAAAATGAGTGATTAATCATTGTAGATTTCTTGAAAGTGCCAACACAATGACCCATGTTTGAGATGAAAAATTGGAAGGGACAATATAACTCTCCGCGGAGCTTGGTTTAATGCGTAATAATGGGATATCTCCTCGAGCGTTTTGCTCATTAATGACAATGTTGGCGCTTCCTACATGGTCAGTTGTTAGCATGAAAGGTTTCTAATTGCATACTAAGAAAGAAGTATGGAGGTCGCGGGGATGGGAAAAAGGAGCTTCAAAATAGGGTTACAAGGTAAAACTGTTCGAGGTGAGGGCATGAGGATCAAATTGTATGTCCTGGAACTTTTTGAGTGCAATATGCATAACACCGAAGAGGGTATGATAGGACAGTCCAGAGGGCAATTTGTATATCACTAGTAAGAGCATAACTAATGTATATTAGGAAGGATAGGAAGTTGGTGGGGATGGAAGGCAGCGACAGATATTTTGAAACATTTTTGAGTCATGCTAGAGTGAATCTTGTGAGTGTGAGGAGTCTGTGATGGAATTGTAAATCATGGAAGCTTTGATTACACGATGTATCTCACAGAACAAGAAGCAACAGATTTTGAAAGCAACAACCTGACAACCACGGCCATAAAATTGGCTAAGTATGGAAAGGAACAACAGTCGGTTAGATTCGTTATGTGAGGATATAGATGCAGATGAAGATATGTTAGCCCGACAATGTTGGAACCCGCGATCATAGACAAGCGACCAAGTATATAACTAGAAAGCGATAATACAAGGGAAGAAGAAAAGGGAAAAAGGGCTAAGGAGTCTGTGGTGGAATTGTAAATCATGGAAATTTTGAGTAAAAGATGTATATCATGGATCAAGAAGTAGTAGAGTTTGAATGTGCCAACTCGAAACAGTTACTAAGAATTGGAGATTTCGTGAACGCATCAACACGAGGATCCAAAATAGGCTGACATGGTCTCCCCAGAAGATGTGAGGCCCCGACCATCAAATTGTATCACTCAGAACATTTGAATGCATAATCTGTAACATGGAAGAGGGGACAATGTCAGAACCCGGTTGTCAATTTGTATATTGGGGAGGGTTGGATGCCAACTTTTTTGTACCAATGTGTGCAGTTGTCACTAGTAAGAGCATAACTAATGTATATTAGGAAGGACAATTAGTTAGTGGGGATGGAAGCTAGTGGCATATACTTTCAAACATTTGTGAACCGTGGTAGAGTGAATCTTGTGAGTTCAAGGAGTTCACGGTAGAATTGTAGATCATAGAAGTTTTGAGTGCAATATGTATATCATGGAACAAGAAGCAGAAGAGTTCGCAAGCGCCAACCAGGCAACTGTGACCATAAAATTGACTAAGCATGGAAAGCAACAATGGTCAGTCGGATTCGTCATGTGAGGATATAGATGGAGATAAATATATGTTAGCCTGCCAACACTGGAACCCACGATCATAGAAAGGTGACCAAATATATAACCAGAAAGCTATAATACACAGGAAGAATAAAAGGGAAAAAGGGCTAAGGAGTCTGCAGTGGAATTGTAGATCATGTAAATTTTGAGTACAATATGTATATCACATAACAAGAAGCAATAGAGTTCGAAAGTGCCAACCTGAAACAGTGACTAAGAATTGGAGATTTCGTGAACGCGTCAACACGAGGATCCAAAATAGGGTGACAAGGTCTCCCCATAAGACATGAGGCCACAACGGTCAAATTGTATCTCTCAGGAAATTTGAATGCATAATCTGTAACACGGAAGAGGGGACGATGTCGAAACCTGATAGCCAATTTGTATATTGCGGAGGGTTGGATGCCAACTGTTTAGTACCAGTGTGTTCATTTGTCACTAGTAATAGAATAACTAATGTATATTAGGAAGGACAAGAAGCTAGTGGGGATGGAAGGCAACGACAGATACTTTGAAACATTTATCAATCATGGTAGAGTGAAGCTTGCTAGTTTGAGGAGTCTGTGGTGGAATTGTAGATGACGAATGTTTTGAGTGCAAGATGTATATCACGGAACAAGAAGCAACAAAGTTCGAAAGTGCCAACATGGTAACCATGGGCATAAAATTGGCTAAGTATGGAAAGGAACAATGGTCAATCGGACTCGTCATGTGAAGATATAGATGGATATTAAGATATGTCAGCCCGCTAACGCTAGAAACCGTGATCATAGAAAGGAAACTAAGTATATAACCAGAAAGAGATAATACACGGGAAGAAGAAAAGGGAGAAAGGGATAAGTGCGTGGTGGAATTGTAGATCACAAATTTTTTTAGTGAAAGATGTATATCACAGAAAAATTTGTTTGTGTATCCAAACACATACTCTTTTCTCAGAAGAAATAAAAATTTATTACAAAATTTAAATTTATCCATAAACCAATGAAAAATATATCCTTCAATTTGACTCATATGTGTGGACTTTTCCCAGTGGTATCTTTTGTTTACATACCTTTCAAATCCAATGCTTTCTACTATAATTATTCTTTATCATCCCCAGTAAAAGCAATCTCACATAGATGAGATCTAGCACTTGCAACCACAATATCCAAAACTTCAAAAGAAAACATAATACTGCATCCATCAAATACTGTGGTCATTTTCCATGTAAGTGATGACCAAGTGCAATGGATTCTTTGACACAATAGCTAAACGCTTTAACATAATCACCAAGAGGATCTAGAGCAGGATTTTTCTTGAAACAATGACCAAGAATTGGACATTTCATGAACCTGATAATATGAGGATCCAAAGCAGGCTCACAAGGTCTCTACAGAAGACATGAAGCGCCAACATTCAAATTGTATCGTTTGGAACATTTGAATGAATAATGTGTAACATGGAAGAGGGGACAATGTCGGAATTCGGTGGTCAATTTGTATATTGTGGAGTGTTTGATGCCAAGTGTTTCGTACTAGTGTGTCCATTTGTCACTAGTAAGAGCATAACTAATGTATATTAGGAAGGACAGGAAGTTAGTGGGGATGGAAGGCAGCGACACATACTTTGAAGTGTTTGTGAGCTGTGGTAGAGTGAATCTTGTGAGTTCAAGGAGTCTGCAGTGGAATTGTAGATCACATAAGTTGTGAGTGCACGATGTATATCATGGAACAAGAAGCAGCACAGTTCGAAACCGCCAACCTGGAAAACGTGGTCATAAAATTGGCTAAGTATGGAAAGGAACAATGGTCGGTCGGATTCATCATGTGAGGATACAGACAAAGATGGAGATATGTTAGCCCGCCAACGCTGGAAGCCGCGATCATAGAAAGGATAATAAGTAAATAACTATAAATTGATAATACATGGGAAGAAGGAAAGGGAAAAAGGACTAAGGAGTGCACAGTGCAATTGTAGATCACAAAAATTTTTAGTGCAAGGTGTATATCACGGAACAAGAAGCAGCAGTGTTCGAAAGCACCAACCCGACAATTGCGGGCATAAAATTGGCTAAGTATGGAAAGGAACAACAATTTGTTGGATTCGTCATGTGAGGATATATATGGAGATGGATATATGTCAGCCCGCCAACGCTGGAACCCATGATTATAGAAAGGAGACTAAGTATATAACTAGAAAGAGATAATACATGGGAAGAAGACCAAGGGAAAAAGGGCCAAGTATCTTACAGAAGAACATCTATTGTTTGTTTATTAATGCAAATCCTTTCGAACCGCTGGTTATCACTAGTAAAGGCATAAATTACATATCACAGAAGTTATTTGGGTGCAATATGTGTATGTCGGAACAAGGGACATAAGTGTTGGATACCGCGAACAAGGGACATAAGTGATGGGCACCGCAAATCACAGAACAAGAAGCAATAGAGCTTTAAAGTGCCAACCTAACAACCATGGCCATAAAATTGGCTAAGTATGGAAAGGAATAGTGGTCGGTCTGATTCTTCATGTGATGATATAGACGAAGATGAAGATATTTCAGCCGCCAATGCTGGAACCCACGATCATAGAAAGGCGACTACATAAATAACCATAAAGAGATAATAAACGGGAAGAAGAAAAGGGAAAAAGGACTAAGGAGTCTGCAATGGAATTGTATATCACACAAATTTTGAGTGCAAGATGTATATCACGTAAGAAGAAGCAACAAATTTGGAAAGAGCTAACCCGACAACCACAGGCATAAAATTGGCTAAGTATGGAAAGTAACAACGGTCGATTGGATTCATCATGTGAGGATATAGATGGAGATGAATATATGTCAGCCCGCCAACGATGGAACCCATAATCATAGAAATGAGACTATGCATATAATGAGAAAGCGATAATACATGGGAACAAGACAAGGGAAAAAGCGCTAAGTATGTCATAGAAGAACATCTATTGTTCACTTATTAATGCAAATCCTTTCGAACCCCTGGTGATTTCTCACTAGTAAAGGCATAAATTGTAGATCACGAAAGTTCTTTGGGTGCAATATATATATGATGGAACAGGGGACATAGGTGTTGGATACCGTAAACCCAAGACCCGATGATCAAATAATTGGCTAAGTATTGAAAGGGACCATGGTCGGCCGACCTCATGGCGTGAAGATATAGATAAAGAGTTTCCAATTTGCAAATACATCAGGCCATGATCATATATATGCGACTAAATATAGAACCAAAAATGGATAATAGAGGGGGGGGGAGAAAAATTAAGAGTTTTTATACATTTCCGCAGACAAATTGCATATTGCAGAACTCCGGGCGCTGTTTGTAGGTCGCGGAAGATTCTCAACACAATTTTGAGGCCGTCAATATAGGAACCCACAATAAAAGAAGTGTGCAATTATCGAACATGGAAGCGCTGGTCGGGATTTGTTTTCGCTAATATATTGAAATTTGTAATAACTTTTCCATTACCTGGCAAGATCTTCTTTGCATGTTTCTGGACAAGTTTTGTATGGGTGGTTGGTTGTCGAGACTTTTTCTTATTAATGATGATTTTTATGATTGTTTCATGATGTTGTTTTAGTATTAAACCATTGGTGTTACATATCTGGAAAGAAGTACGACGATGGGAAGAATAGGAAATAGTGACTAGGAGTTGGAGTTTTCATGAACTCGCCAACGCGAGGATCCAAAATAAGGTGAGAAGGTTTCCCCAGAAGATGCAAGGCCCTGAAAAAAAAATTGTATAGACCAGAACATTTGAATGCATAATGTGTAACACGGAAGAGGGGATGATTTCGGAGTCTGGTAGTCAATTTGTATATGGTGGAGGAACTGGTTCCAATTCTTTCATACCAGTCTATCCAGTTGTCACTAGTAAGAGAATAGTTAATGTATATTAGGAAGGACGCAAAGTTGGTGGGGATGGAAGGCAACGACAAATACTTTGAGAGAAGTTAATGTATACAAGGAAACCGCAGTGGAATTGTAGATCATTCACGTTTTGAGTACAATATGTATATCACGAAAAAATAAACAGTCGAATTCATAAGTGCCAACCCGACAACTGCGGCCATAAAATTGGCTAAGTATGGAAAGGAACAATGGTCGGTCAGATTCATCATGTGAGGATATAGATGGAGATGAATACATGTCGGCCCGCCAACCCTGGAACCAAATATCATAGAAAGGAGACTAAGTATATATCCAGAAAGAAATAATGGATGGGAAGAAGAAAAGGCAAGTTAGTATGCACCAACCCGACAATCGTGACCATAAAATTGACTAAGTATGGAAAGGAATAGCGGTCAATCAGATTCTTCATGTGAGGATATATATGGAGATGAAGATATGTCAGCCCACCAACCCTTCAACCCGCGATCATAGAAATACAACTAAGTATATAACCAGGAAGCGATAATGGATGGGAAGAAGAAAAGGGGAAAAGGGCTAAGTATCTAACAGAATAAAATCCATTTTTCCATTTATTAATGCCAATGTTTTCGAACCCCTGCTGGGTTCTCACTAGTAAAATCATAAATTGCAGATCATGGAAATTCTTTGGTTGCAATATGTATATGACAGAACAAGGGACATAGGTGTTGGAGACCGTGAACCCAGGACATGGTGGCTAGATAATTGGCTAAGTATTGGCCAAGAGAAATTTTTGATATTTATTTCAATATTATTCATACTAATATATATTAATGGATTATTTCTGTTTCAAATGCAAATCATCTCCCAATTTGCAGGATGTTGTTCGATTCACAAATTTCGTTGAAACCGCAGAAGTTTTGACTACAAGATGTATATAACGCAACAAGAAGCAACAGAGTTCAAAAACGCCAACCCGACAACCGCGGCCATAAAATTGGCTAAGTATGGAAAGGAACAATGGTTGGTCAGATTCTTCATGTTAGGATATAGATGGAGATGAAGATTTTTCAACCTGCCAACCCTGTAACTCACGATCATAGAAAGGTGACTAAGTATATAAAAAAAAGGTGATAATAGACAGGAAGAAGAAAAGGGGAAAAGGGCTAAGTATCTCACATAATAAAATCTATTGTTGCTTTATTAATGCCAAGATTTTTGAACCCCTGGTGAGTTATCACTAGTTAAAGCATAAATTGTAGATCATGAAAGTTCTTTGGCTGCAAGATGTATATGAGGGAACAATGGACATAGTTGTTGTATATCACAAACCCGAGGCCCGACGGCCATAAGGTGAGTTATCACTAGTTAAATAATAAATTGCAGATCACATAAGTTCTTTGGCTGCAAGATGTATATGACAGAGAAGGGGACATAGTTGTTGAATACCGCAAAAATGGGACCCGGTGGCAGATAATTGGCTATATTTTGGCTAAGAGGAAGTTTTTATATTTATTCCAATAGTACTCATATTAGTATATATGCATGGATATTATCAAATAAAAGAAGTTGCAATATATGCAAGATATTGAACAGGAACAAGGCATTAACACTTGAGTTTCCTTGTTGTAACTCATTAATTCATTCTATTTACGAGACCCGAAGAATGAAAGCAGGACAGGTCCTCCAATTTCTTTCTTTAAGTATAGGGCCGACGCCACATAAGTATGGCCTATGAAAAATTATTCTTCCATGTAAAATGTAAGCAACGAATAGAGTGGCCTTTATTTAAATTGAAGTACTGAGCAATAGAAAGAAAAGCGTGTTGTTCATGTTTAATGACACAAAAAAAGGTACAAAATAAAGTTAAAAGCAATACCAGAGATTGGAAAACACCATAAATAAAACCGCAAATATTCTATATTCAAATAAGATGGGTTACCAAATACAACTGAGATTTTTTGCCACAATGATTGCGATTTGGCCTGGCACCGACCAATAAAAAATATGTACAATGATGAATCTTGTTGACAGTGTTCTTGATGATCAAATCCTTTATTCGTAAAAAAAATGAGTTGAATATCAATTTTTGGTCTTGGACTTAATTGGTGCTACCAACTAGACCTATCCCAGTTTTTTGAATAGATCGTCTCTTCTAGATATGGCATGCTTACATTGGCTAGTTATTCAACATTCCATTCTTTGTTAAGTATTAATTTCTCTCTACCATAAAAAACTTGGGGTTTAAAGTAATTTCCTTGTAATGTTCCTGACCATTAACATCCGAGAAAACTTAGAAATGTGATTTAGGCATAATTCAAAGTCTAGGGAATCGTTTTATGTGACATCATTTATAGGACATAAAAAAAATTCAAGTATGTTGTGACAACTATTCTCCCTGTATTCGATCATCTGTTTGGTTTAAAATCCTGCCTGAAGATTTGTATGTTGAACTTCTTTGTTTTATTACAGTAAATTGGAAGGAACATCCAAGCCACCTGCAAAATGTTCTTCTGTTGAAGTACATGACTACTTCCGACAACACAGGTCTGGCAAGTGTATCAAATGTTGTAGATCGCATCAAAATATATCTTTCGTCATAATGGTGGCATACATGTTGACCCACAGAAAGATATGGAATGTTTAGAGGTGACGCCAAATATCTGGAGTCTGTAACTACATCCAGAGGACAACGAACAAACTTTGATAAAGAACATGGATTTTTGTCAAGTCTGTTACCACACCCAGAAGTAGCTCAACAAACTTTGAAATAGAAACTTCTCTATTTATAATATGTCATTTTATCCACCCATATAGTTTATTCTACCCACTTCTGAGTTCATTCATGAATGGAGTAATATTTCACGTCATTTACGAACATCACAGACCATTTTGTAAGTCACGGTAAGTGCGACACCCCTGACGAAGTCAAATTCTTGTGTGTGTTGTAGAATTCGATACACTTTCCAAATCTGTGTTGTTGGAAGAAACTATATACTTCAACTTAGAAGTATTTTTCACGTGACTTAAAAATCCATTCCAACTCCCAACAAGAAAACAATGAAGATCAACAAACAGATCTCCAGGCAGGATTTTCAACCAGCCAAAGCATCGAATACAGGGAGAACAACAACCAGAAGATACTTGTTCTTTTTTTTTTCCCCTTTCTGAGTTTCTGTTGGATAACAGAGTTTTTTTTTGGCTCAAATCTCATGTCACATAAAAGCAGCCTCTCTTCTTTCATTTGGGCCTCAATCACATCTCTAAGTTGTCTTACATGTCCATGACCAAGAACATTAGAATGAAGGAACCCTAAAGCCCAACTCTTTGATGATAGAGAGAAATGGAAATAAGTATTTAAAAGCAACGTTGGAGGATGATAGTATGATCTTCTGTATATTTTGGGTTAATTTGTTTTAATGACATATGCTCTCGATATTTTCACTTATTGATGAAAATCTTTTCGAATATGTACGTTGAATAGTGACTAATAGCACGTATTAACATTCCCATATCTGAGTAGATTCTCAAATACGACATCTAACGTATGTGAAGGTTAAGGTTTCAGTGGTGAGTGTTTTGTTCGGAATTAATCGGAAGAACCACAATATTGTCTTTTATTTGTCGATGTTTTGGATCCACAGCAGGATCCATCTTCAGAACATAATAGCCTAAGGGAAAATGCAAGAGAGGAAACTTGATTAATACTACTTGGTTGAGTGTAGGAAACCTAGAGAGTCACCTTAGTGAAAATCTTAGGTTTACTACATGATTTTCATATTAATTAGTTAAAAACAAGCTGATTTTTAATTTTATAATTTAATTAGCTTTACAATAATGTTATAAGCTAGTATTTTAGGTTAATTAAAGGTGTGAATTTAATTACATTAGAGGTAATCTTAATAATATTATTATTGCAGTTTAGTTTAATTTAGAATTAGATAATAATAAATATTATTTTAAAGAAATATTTTTACCTTAAAAACTATGTTGTAGGCTCGTTATTAGTTTAAAAAGAGGATTGAATTAGTTTATTTGAGGTAATATTATTATTGTTAATGATTTCTTACTATTTAGGGTTTAGTTTTTAGAATTAATTTAGTGGTTATAAGTATTCCAGGAATAAACTAATTCAATCCTCTTTTCAAACTAATAACTAGCCTACAACATAGTTTTTAAGGTAAAAATATTTATTATTATTTAATTCTAAATTAAACTAAACTATAATAATAATATTATTAAGATTACCTCTAATGTAATTAAAATCAGATCTTTAATTAACCTAAAATACTAGTTTATAACATTATTATAATACTAATTAAATTATAAAATTAAAAATAAACTTGTTTTTAACTAATTAATATGAAAATCATGTAGTAAACCTTAAGATTTTCACTGACCGGACTTTCTAGGTTTCCTACACTCAACCAAGTAGTATTAATCAAGGTTCCTCTCTTACATTTTTCCTCAAGCTATTATGTCTTGAAGATGGATCCTGTTGTGGATCTGAAACATTGACAAATAAAAGACAATATTGTGGTTCTTCCGATTAAGTTTGAATCTAACATATGCACAATATTAAAGAGGGACATGAAATCAAGACATTTGTGGGTAACACGTTAGTGGATGGTAGCAAGGTAGTACAGTATTGCATTGTTACTATGATGAATCCTTTAAAAAACTAAAAGAGACAATTTTTTATTTTTTTTTCAAATTCAAAATGCAGACAAAAGAAATTACTAGATCCCATAATATTCGCCTATCTATTCATTTTAATGGGAGATGTCCTCGATATTTCCTCTTATTAAAGCCAATATTTTCGAACCTATCTGGTCAGTTGTAACTTTTGAAAGCATAATTAATGTCTATTGGGAAGGGCAGAAGGTAGTGGGGATGGAGGGGAGAGAAAAATGCTTTTAAACTTTTCTAAACTCAGAAAGGCGTCAACCTGCCAAACTTTTAAAACTCGACTAAGTATGGAAAGGTAGGTTAGATAGATAAACTCATCGTAGGCAGAGGCACGGTTGCGAGTTCGAGCAGTGCGGGGTCGAATTGTAGAGCACAAAAGTTCTAGGTGCAATATGTATACACCGAACATGAGCTACCATAGTTCTATAGCACCTATCCACGAAGCCGCGTTCATAAAATTTGCTAAGTATGCAACCGAGCGACGGTTGGTCAGAATCGTGATATGCAGATAACGATTTGTCAGTTTTCCACACCGAGAACATGCGAGCATAGAAACGTGAGAAACTATAGAACTACAAATCCATAATAGAGAGGAAGAACAAAAGGTAAAAAATGAGAAAGTTTACAAGAGGAAAAAAAAGGGAGAGAACAATTATATCGCCTAGACAACAAAAATTACTCTCATAACTATGAAACCATAGTAAGAAATAAACCCTAAAAAAAAACATCGCCATATATGAAATATAGTTGGATGTCGATAGACTCTGGTTGAAGGTGTAAGAGATGCAATTTACATCGACTGCAAAAATTTTGTATGTTATTTTATCTTAATATTATTTTATGGGGAGCCAACTACAAAACATTGTAACATCAAATCCAACTGCAGATGCAGCACCCCAACATTGCAAACCTTAGGAAAACAAGATCAAGCAACAAATAACAACTCAGTTAAGAAACACGAAAAGGCCCAACTGCAGCCGCAGGACCCAAACCTTGCAAAGTCGAATCAAACAACAATAAACAACATCCAGCCAACAAAGAAGCAAGCAACAACCAGTCCACCAAGAATGTCACAGTTCCAATCGCGGTTGCAGAACCCCAAACGTGCAAACTACAACAAGACGAATAGGCAAACAAGAACAACAAGAACATGCAAATAAGAAATCAATGGAGATGCAAGAAGAAATCATGAACGAGTGAACTAACAATGTCGTTGAAGCACAATATTGCCCAAATTGATTGCAGAGAACATTGCAAATAAAATTAAAAGACGAAAGAAAATGTATTGTAACAAGCCTGCTAAGTAAACAGTCAACATTGCCAAGGCTATTAGGTAAACATTTAAGTCTGTCAGAAATGCTCTGTAAACATTTAAAAAAAAATGTAATGTGGCAGGTCTTTGACGTACCAAAAAAAAATTATTATAATTTATGTAACAATAGTTCGAACAATAGAGAATGTATTCAAAGAACAAACTTTGGATATGCTAGCATATCAAACATTGGGATAAATTTATCTAGCAGAAAATGATAAGACAAACATTTGAACTAATGCTAGCATTAATCCACCTTCAAGAAATACATAGGAAAAATATATGATTCAAAAATATTTTACACGATAAAAAAGTTTGGATATGTTAACATATAAAACATTGGGAATAGCTAAGCCGACAATAAGACCTCCAATCTGTTATCCAATCAGATCACTACATGTATGGTACTTTTTAGTATATAAAAATCAATGTTTTTAGTTCCCTATCTCCAACAATAGAGATTATGCAAATATTTGTGGTCAAAAGACAAACTAATATGAAGTCAACGAATTATCGATCACTATAATCTCTCTATGCCTGCGGCAGGGACTTATAAGAATTATTATCTTCTTAAAAAATTCTTAAAACAAATTTAACTACAACATTTTATTTGAATTGTGAACCACCTTTTTTTAGATGGAGCGTAGTGATATAACAACTGATTGAATACCATCCCTATCTCCACTATTTTAAAACCAATAAAATGCAGTCCCAATTTTTGCTTTTATCATATTTCACTTGAATGCATTCAATTTCCCTCCTTCCACACGTCTTACGATCGGTAAAAGTTGTCGTGACTTAGCATAGGTTATGAGGTGCTTGGCTTTAGAGACGAGCAGACATAAGGAGTTTTATAATGCTTATTGTTATCATCCATAACCAAACTAGAGTGGAAACACCAACTAAAATTTTGGTCCACGTATACGGAATGTAAATTCAACTATAACCCTAACTATTACACTACTATAGCCTTCAACCAAATTATGGGGAAAATAAAAATAAGTTTTACACATAATAATAATATGCAGACCTTCACCGTGGGTGTTGTCTTTGGTGCTGCCTTGAATAAACAAATCACAGGCTTCACAGTGGGTGTTCTATTTGGCGCTGCCTTGGATAGCGATAGATGTTGGACACTTGTTGTGTACTTGTTGATGGATAGAAATGATGATTGGAGTTTTATTGATTAGAAGTAGAGCTGGTAGACATGGTAAAGAATAATTAAATTACATCAGTGCTGTAGAGGGTAACGAGTAGTTTTATCGTCGATAGACAATATAACACTTGGTGATAACTTTAGTCGGATTATTATTTGCATATCACAAGTCACTCAAAATTATGGCAAGATCATTTGGTTTAATTCCTTCCGATCAAATCCCAACTATAGTGCTGGACAGGATGACTCAACTTTTTATATGGAAATAAATAGTACTAATGAAGAGTTTATTACAATCCACGTCATAATTAATTTAGTTTTGTTAGGTTTTTCTTTATCTAATGGATAATTTTTTAATTGGATTGATAATATACAACTTGAGTAGGTTTAATAGTTAAGAATATGTGTTTTCTCTTAAGAAGTTATAAATTCAAATCCAAAAAGAGGTAGGGTATGTATACCTTCGTAGACTTTATAAAATTTATAAAAATATAATCATGACTTGATCTTTTCGAATAAATAAAGATTAATGCAAAAAGTATAATCATCACTTAGTCTTTAAATAAAAATTAGTGAAAAAGTTGCACAACTTAATTAATGTAGATAGTTTCTTATACCTTTACATCATTTGCGTCATTAGCTGGATTTCTTTATGAAACTGTGTCAGACATTTAAAAAGATCTTGACGAGTTTAACCTTGTAAATTGCATAATGAGTTTAACCTTGTAAATTGCATAAGTGATTATACTATTTATTTAAAGGATTAAAGTTTTATTGAAAATACCTACGTGAAATTTTACAGTTACTCGTTGATTATCGTAATGAATGTTACATCCTTTTATGTTGCTTACCCTTAGATGATTAATGCAAGAGGGTCGTTACACTCACAATGAGAGGGGAAGAACAATAAGTGTTTGGAAAGCTTAACTATAATTCTTTAAGGTATTCAACTAAGAGAGCACACATAGGTTCTAGTTCACCCCGTGTTAGGAAGCATAAGAAAAGGTCTTGGGTGGATGAGCTATAAGGGGAAATGAACAAAATGAAGCCTTTTATATTTGATGGTGAGAAACAAAGGTTGAGGATGAAAATACATGGATTTTAGGCATGAGGAAGTCTTTTCAATTGCATAATTACTCTTTACAATGAGAAGGGGGAATTTTTGTCTATCAACTCAAAGGAAAAGCATCAATGATTAATGTGGTGGGATCAATTTGTGAAGGTACAACACATTGATGAGAAGAAGGTCACTTGGAGGGATTTCAAGAAATATTTCCAAAAAAAATACTTGACTAAATAATACTATTATAAGAAAATGAAGGATTTATTTGAACTCAAGCTTGGTAGTATGACCATAGATGAATATGAAAGGAGGCTTTTAGATTTGTTGAAGTATGTTTCTTTCATCAAGGAGGAGCAGGTTAAGATTCATAGGTACCTGAGTGGAATGCCATATTTCATCAGTGATAATATATAGTATGACCATCCCAAGACACTAGAGGGAACTATAAGAAGGGATAAATGTCTTTATGGACAACATAGATGAAGGCAAAATTTCCAAAGGACATGGAAAAACAAAAAGAAAAGTATGATGGACCAAAGGAAGAAGGGGACCAAGCCACCATTCTTTAGAAATAATTCTCAAGGACAACCAACCTCTAAAGAACCAATAATAACAGAGGAAATAGGGAAAATAACAAGGTAACCAACTATTGAATTGTAATGTACCCTCCATTACAGCAACAACAAGTGAGTACCGTAGTAGTAAACAATTTTTTTTTGTTTATTAGTATTTACAACAAGTGATATGAGACAATAACATACATCAATACTTACACGTTAAAATATCATCTAAATCATAACACGACAATAATCAGCTTAAACATTATTAAATCTAGTAAATCATTTACATCTGAAAAGGAACGCAGGGATGTCTCCCTGCCCAACCTATCCTGCAAGGTTAGGACCTCCAAGACACAATCAATACTAAAGTCTAGAATTCATCTCATTGATCTTGACCACTTAAGGTCTTAGGACTAGCAACTGTTCTGAGGAACATGGAGGTATCTACTCCCATGATCAACCTTAACCTAGAATCAAGACTAGGTTGATGGTGAAGCACTTATTCTTGACACAATCAATTTCTATCCATAATTCATTATCCTAGTCATCAAGTCAAATCATCATACAGATTCCACACCATAAGAAATTTATATAAATCTAAATTCTTCCATTCAAATGTCTTTATTCCAAAGAATATCAGTAATACAATACACATGAAAAATACATCTATAACAAGAATAAACATTAACGAACAATTATAATAAGAAGAACATGATATCAGTTTCCATCATGATCATCCTAAACACCAATAGAAAACTTTAATAGTAAAATTAATCCTACCAGATTATAATGTACCCATACTTCTAAATTTAATGTATATAAGGGTCCATAGTAATAATATTAATTAAAATTTATATGAGGACCTTTCTCTACTTCCTCTCAAGGACTAATATGTAAACTTCTAGTGAGCTATAAGGAATGCAAAAGTGAATTTGACATTTTATTACAAATATCAAAAGTGATCATACTTTTTATATATATATAAAAGTCCAAATATAACACAAATTCCTATATTAATTGGGATTCCTATATTAATTGGGCATACTATATATATGGCAAAATTTTCAACCCTCCTATAAATCATAATAACAAGATATATATTTCTTTCATTCAAATCAGACTAGAGTATCCAAATTTATAACATCCTTCAATAACTACTATTTTATATATAGTCTTGAACATATATAAATATTTCAAACTCCCCTTGAAATTATAAATGACAAAAATTACCATACTTAGAAGTGATTACTTCTTATTTCAAATTTCTAATTCTAATGTCCTCTTGATTTGACATAACAATTCATGAAAAAATAAAGCATCTACCGTGCTTAGGCCCCTTCTGTTTTTAAACTGTAAGTATCCCCATATTTTTTTCTTGAGAGGAAAGGTATTGTATACCCCTTTAATAATCGACAACCACTGTAGACAGGCTGAGAGGTGATTACCATAATTAAAGGATGGAGCGAAAAGTATTATTAATCAATTCTAGTGTCGATGCCCTTGGATTCAATACTTCATGCAAATGCAACTACAAGTGACAAGTTAACATGCATGCCCAGATAATCGGTAAGATATGGCTAATAATACACCTGGCCAAGTTTTAAAACAATGAACGATAAACTGTTCCCGTGAGCGGAAAAAGCCAAGTTCAACCAAAATACTTTCCACAGGGATTGTGTCCTGTGTACAATGCATTACTTGCAACGATTTAATAAACTGCAACAATCAGCTCTGAAGCTGTCAAATGATCTAAGGAGGTTAAGAGAAATAAAATCTTCTACTAAAATTTTGATGCACAAACATAGAAAGGGAAGTAAATTTTATTTTAGAAAACACAAAGTAAGTAGTTACTCGTAGTGAGACGAAAGATGGCTCTTAATCGCACAACAGTGACCACCATTCTGCACCCAAGAATTTGGATGCGCTTCTAAACAGAGAAGCGATTAAGGAATAATTGCTTACAGGAATATATACATTCAACAACGTTATTCAAATGCAAGACCTGAACATTAATTCTGACATACTCTCCGTTGGGCAGTTAAGATTATAATCCCACTGGAAATGTTTCCCTGAAATTTTATGAGGACAATATAAACATTTAGGCTCTCGATTTCGAGATATAAGGATTCGTGTTAAGTACGATTTACAGTAGTTTCAAGTCCTTAAAGTTTTATTGTGGATCGACACCTCCGGAAGCATCAAAATTAAAATTCAATGTAGAAAACTTAATTGGGATTTAGGATTTTCGCTACACAGTTCATGATTCATCACCGAACTGTTATTCGATCAGGCGAGGGTAAAATGAAATTTGGTAGAGTTCAACTGGGAAAAATATCCAGCGAAGCAAGGACAAGTTTTTGTATTGGGCATAAGTAGAAAATCCACTAAGAACTGCAACGTAGTCTATGGCAACCCAAGAAGAAAATATTGTAATATTTTCCATAAGTATGACATAGCCTCTTGTGTAATCGTTCGAATAGGAGGTATAACCATAGGTTGAAAATCAAGGATGAAATTCCAATCATTATTTGATTTTACTCACTTTGAATTACAACAGAGATACACCAGTCAGAAATAAAATGTTAATAACACAATCAAACCCAGATTGAGATGACGAGGTGCAAGTTTAACGCTTTAACACCAGCAAGTTTAACACCAGCAAGTTTAACACTGTAAACTCCCTTAAAGAACGTTAATGACAGCGTATTTATCTCCACCAGACAGCAGGTNCACAGTTCATGATTCATCACCGAACTGTTATTCGATCAAGCGAGGGTAAAATGAAATTGGGTAGAGTTCAACTGGGAAAAATATCCAGCGAAGCAAGGACAAGTTTTTGTATTGGGCATAAGTAGAAAATCCACTAAAAACTGCAACGTAGTCTATGGCAACCCAAGAAGAAAGTATTGTAATCTTTTCCATAAGTATGACATAGCCTCTTGTGTAATCGTTCGAATAGGAGGTATAACCATAGGTTGAAAATCAAGGATGAAATTCCAATCATTATTTGATTTCACTCACTTTGAATTACGACAGAGATACACCAGTCAGAATTAAAATGTTAATAACACAATCAAACCCAGATTGGGATGACGAGGTGCAAGTCTAACGCTTTAACGCCAGCAAGTTTAACAGTTGTAAATTCCGTTAGAGAACGTTAATGACAGTTTATTTATCTCCACCAGACAGCAGGTATTATTCCTTTAGAAAGGAAAAAAAAAAAAAAACGTGAACTGATTGCATTAAACGTTGGTAAAAAGCTGTGTAGAATATCAAATGCGAGAGGGTAGGCCAGGGGGACTTGATCTGGAAAGCGTGGTACTATTGTTCAATTGAAAAGTTTCCGTTCAAAAAGAAAAACTGGAATGACAGCATTTTTCTGCCAGACCAACGTTTAAGTTCTTAAAAAATAATAAAAATAAAACTTGGTGACAGCGTTACAATCCTGTCAGAATGGTGAATTTAACTCGGCGTAAATTCAACACAATACTTATGTTGAGAATAGTAAATCATAAGAAATATATTGCACTTTTAGTCATCGTCACGAGAGTATGCCTCATGACAATAATCAGGTTTCTGAAAATATTTATTGCAGTTTATATACTGTTAAATTCGCGTAATTTTTTTTTTCAAAGAAAATTAACTCAAAATTATATTAAGTTTATAACTTCATTTACATTATCATAAAAGGAAGGAATGCTATTCCCACAGTTTTATCAAAACAGCAAAATAGAATACTACAACTGTTACAGTCTAAAAGATAACAATTTTTTATGAAAAAATTGTTCATATATACTCATCAGTGCTAATACAAAGCTGAAAGAGCATACAACAATCCTTCACTACAAATATTTGAAAAAAGTACCCCTTCACTTCCAAAACTCATTTTTTTTTGGTAATTCTATGATTCATCCCTCAAAAATCACAAAAGTACATGTTCACTAAAGCTAATACAAAGCTGAAAGAGTATACAATAGTCCTTCATTACAAATATTTGAAAAGAATACCCCTTACTCCCAAAAGTCAAAATTTTTGTAATTCCATGATTCATCCCTCAAAAATCAACAAAGTCCACGAAATACAAATAGTCCAAAAAATATGAAAAGACATAGATTAAAAAAGATTTGGATGGTAAGGAAGCCAACCTTTCGATTTTCCCAGAATAATAAGTTAATCTGCGTGTAGGATTAAGCAGTTTTTGTTTGCTTCTTTGTTATGCTCCCTAAAAATATGAGTGTAGTTGATTTCTTGGAATTGTGAAGATAAAATTTTGGTTTTTTTTTCCAACCTTTAATGTCAATGGTGTTTAAATTTTTTCTTATTCAGCCAATCAGTTATCACATTTTATCACCTTCTAGTCACTCAACATTTTTATCTTTGAAATTTTTCATAGTTTAGCAATGATTAATGAAACCCAAATACCCAATAACTCAACTTTGAAGTTTATGCCATTTCCTCCATTTATATGGCATCTAAAAACTTTTCGACCAAAAAAAATTATAACTCCCACGACCCAAAATTTTATGACTCCCCCAACCCACAGTCCATTCCCTTCATAATAGACGTTCC
The DNA here is from genome assembly GCA_032191745.1 of Picea mariana. Classification (NCBI taxonomy): domain Eukaryota; kingdom Viridiplantae; phylum Streptophyta; class Pinopsida; order Pinales; family Pinaceae; genus Picea; species Picea mariana. The sequence goes on from JASDQU010244948.1 coordinate 23,952, forward strand.
AATAAAAAACATATATGATCCAGACCCCTAGCAAATCGGGCTCGATTTAATAGCACTCAAACTTTGAGGGGCGTTACCTGGACTTTGATCTCTTAAAGTTTTCTAAATTATAATTTGCAAGTACATACATATTGCAGTTTACGGTTTAGTGTAGTATATATAGTTTATATACTCTTCAATTCGCGTGTCCATACATAAAAAGAAAATTGGTGACAACGTTACAATCCTGTCAGAATGGTGATTTTAGCTCATCCTCACAATCTTTAAAAATAATATAAAAATAAAAACTTGGTTATACTTGAATAAGTTGTACTTTTATTAATAAAAATTGCTTGAGATGTCAAATATTTAATGAATTAATGAACAGATTTGCGACCTTATGGTAAACTTAATTACACACCTTAAGGGTCTAGGATTCCATAAGGTTCATAGCCTCTAAATGTCTATCGGTGATGTTCATTGATTCTTTTACTACCATCTCCCTTATAATGATTAAATAATCATTATTAGTTAATTGATGTTTATTTTAAACATGTTTGTCTGAGATGGGTATAGTTGAAGAATGATGATCTTCTGAGGTGGGTTCTAAGGTTGGTTAGGCGTCCCTTCACATTGATGTATAAATTCTTTTGCTCATGGATTCCATCTAATAACGGACACCTTAGATGGTTAGACTTCATGCACATTCGAGTTTGTAGAGGGACACAAAGAGAAAAATGAGGGGTGAGTAGAGGGGAGAGAGGGAGGGGGATATCGTGAGTAATAAATGGAGGGGAAGACAAAGAGAGGGGGAGAGATGAGTACTTGAAAGTGAGAGAGGGGGGAGAGAGAGATAAGGGGAGGGAGGGAAATATCCAACAAGAGTAGAAGAGAGCTTGAGAGTGAGATATGGAGAGATAGAGGGAGGAGGGAAAGAAGGGGAGGGAGGGAGAGAGCCAAAAAGAGAAGGAGAGAAATTGAGAGTGAGATGGAGAGAGACAGAGAGGGAGGTAGAATGAGAAAGAGCGGAAGAGAGAGAAGGAGAGTGACAGTAACAACAACGAGAGAGAGACAGAGAAAGACATGGGAGAGAGAGGCTTAGTATAGTGGAAGGGACAAAAAAA
>JASDQU010244948.1:43665-66854 GCA_032191745.1 Picea mariana
CGACCCTCTGCAATATACAAATTGGCTATCGGGTTTCGACATCGTCCCCTTTTCCATGTTACAGATTATGCATTCAAATTTCCTGAGAGATACAATTGGACCATTGTGGCCTCATGTCTTATGGGGAGACCTTGTCACCCTATTTTGGATCCTCGTGTTGACACATTCACGAAATCTCCAATTCTTAGTCACTGTTTTGGGTTGGCACTTTCGAACTCTGTTGCTTCTTGTTATGTGATATACATATTGTACTCAAAATTTACGTGATCTACAATTCCACCACAGACTCCTTAGCCCGTTTTCCCTTTTCTTCTTCCCGTGTATTATTTCTTTTTGTTTATATACTTAGTCGCCTTTCTATGATCGCGGGTTCCAGTGTTGGCAGGATGACATATATTTATCTCCATCTATATCCTCACATGATGAATCCGACCAACCATTGTTGCTTTCCATACTTAGTCAATTTTATGGTCGCGATTGCCAAGTTGGTGCTTGCGAACTCTTCTGCTTCTTGTCCCATGATATACATATTGCACTCAAAACTTTTGTGATCTACAATTTTACCGTGAACTCCTCGAACTCACAAGATTCACTCTACCACAGTTCAAAAATGTTTGAAAGTATTTGTCGCTACCTTCCATCCCCACTAACTAATTGTCATTCCTAATATACATTAGTTATGCTCTTACTAGTGACAACTGCACACATTGGTACGAAAAATTTGGCATCCGACCCTCTGTAATATACAAATTGACTACCGGGTTCTTACATTGTCCCCTCTTCCATGTTATAGATTATGCATTCAAATGTTCTGAGCGATACAATTTGACCATCGGGGCCTCACATCTTTTGGGGAGACCCTGTCAGCCTATTTTGGATTCAAACGTTGCTGCTTCTTGATCCGTGATATACATCTTTCACTCAAAATTTCCATGATTTATAATTCCACCATAAACTCCTTATCCCTTTTTCCCTTTTCTTCTTCCCATGTATTATCGCTTTCTAGTTATATACTTGGTTGTATTTCTATGATCGTGAGTTCCAGCATTGTCGAGCTAACTTATCTTCATCTCCATCTATATCCTCACATGATGAATTTGACCGACTGTTGTTCCTTTCCATTCTTTGCCAATTTTATGGCCGTGGTTTTTGGGTTGCTTCTTGTTTTGTGATATACATCATGCAATCAAAACTTCCATGATTTACAATTCCACCATGTACTCCTCGCACTCACAAGATTCACTCTACCATGACTCACAAATTTTTCAAAATATCTGTCATTTCCTTCCATCCCCACTAACCTCCTATCCTTCCTAATATACATTAGTTATGCTCTTACTAGTGATATACAAATTTCCCTCTGGACTGTCCTATCATACCCTCTTCGGTGTTATGCGTATTGCACTCAAAAACTTCCAGGACATACAATTTGACCCTTGCACCCTCACCTCGAACAATTGTACCTTGTAGCCCTATTTTGAAGCTCCTTTTTCCTGTCCCCACGACCTCCATACTTCTTTCTTAGTATGCAATTAGAAACCTTTCATGCTAACAAATGACCATGTAGGAACCCTCAACATTGTCATTAATGAGCAAAAATCTCGAGGAGATATCCCATTATTACGCATTAAACCAAGATATGCGGAGAGTTATATTGTCCCTTCTAATTTTTCATCTCAAACATGGGTCATCGNCCCATTCAACAAATCTACAATGCTTAATCACTCATTGTCGTATCTACCATGTTCGCATTTATATTTATGCAATTACTAGTGTTTAATGTTAACAATGCATCACGCAACAGTCATCGAAATTGTTGTTAATGAGAGAAAGTCTCAAGGAGATCTCCCATTCACACTCATTGGACCAATATCTGCACAATGTTATATTATCCCTTCCATCTTTTCATTTCACTCATCGTCAAGAGAAAACAAATTTTTTTGTAAACTTATGGCAACAGGTCGACATTAATTTTGTGGAGATACAATAAATATCTTTGGACATCAGGACCAGAACTTCTAATGGTGCAGGGCATACTTTTACTATTCATCCTATTCCACCAAAAACAAAGTGATTTGGACCTCTGGAATCACTCGTGTAGGTTGCATCCCTAATTTTTTTTACTGTAAGGAGGTGGTCTCCTGGTGCACCAAAAAATATATTCCAAGCCAAATAATTAATCCACTATGTTACCATTCTCCTATTTCTTTGTCACCTCAGGTCTTCCACAAGATGTTAAAATTATCAGAGCCAACATTGACCTTTAGAGGAAAAGACTGCAAGCAATTCCTATAAAAACATGATAACGGTTTGGACATCTTATCTGAGTTCCTCAAAGACCTGACAACATTTCCTAAAGATATCACAAAGTTGCAGATAAGTTCCTTTAGAAATCCATTCCTGGAAATTGCTTGGTTGTTTACAAGAATAACGGGACATGCATCCACGACAAGCATTTCCCATATAATTATTTATATTTTGTACTTCACAGTCAAGGAACAATTCATTTTCGATTGGGGGAAGCTAATTTACATTGATATCTATTCCTAGTTGTCACGACTCAAAGAATTGAATAAATTTTATATGTCATCTTAGTTGATGTTTGCAATAGTTCATTGCTGTATGTTTCCAAAACTATCTCTTTCCAAGAAAATAAATAGTGGAATCGACCGAGTAACATTTTGGCACCAGGCCCTATGGAGGGACAAGGTCTCCGACTTTTTTTTATGAAGTTTTTAATTACTTTGTCTCAATTTTCAAAAATATATTGTTAGGGAAGGATGCTCCACGGATGTCTGTCCAGGAAACCATGTTTTTGAACAAGAAGGGCACACTTGAAAAAAAGGAAAATCATAGTGTACTAATGGTCTTTGGCTCCAAGGGAAATCCTTCTTTCCTTCCATGTCACATCATGGAAAAGATGTTTGTTGCAAAAATAAAAAGGCAATAGAACCACAAGAAAAACAAACAGTGCATTCCTTTGCCTTGGAAAGTCGGGGACTTCATTTGTAGAAATGTCAACATGATTGACGAATGTTTTGGCTATTTCAAGAAATTGTACCTAACATATGTTGAAAGGCTAAAAGGGTTCGACCCTAATGGGATTTTTCAAGAACATTTACTGGCAGTTGGATTTAGCAGTTATTTTATCCATAGACACCTGACCAAAGACAGGGATAGTGATGAAAACAATCCTTCTTATGGATATTGTGACGTAGAGACATTGAAAAGAGTGATTTAATTGTACAGACAACAACGAAAAGTATCCAGTGAGAAGAGTTCCCATTCCCTCACCATCACTCCCAAGAGCACGACATCATGGAGCATCACTTCAATGGTCCACCCCAGTAAGAAAGCAACCCAAAAATCTTCAAATGGAGGAGGAGATAAGAACCCTCATCGCATAAAAATTGATAGTTCTCACAAAATTCCACTGACGAAGAAGAGAAAAAACAATGTAGGGTAGGCAGACAAAACCAAAATTGTAAGTGAACAGTTGCAACTTGAAATTGAAACTGAGAAAATGCACAAAGTCGGTCTGTCCGCAATGGAAATAGATGAGACAAACATTTTTGATAAAGATGATTCCTTCATATTCTAGAGCACATTTTTTGAAAGGCAATCTAAAAATATGGTCATTGAAAAGAGATATGTAACAAATAGGAAAGGAAAATATCGCACAAATATTAAATTTGGGAAAATGCAGTTGTCCCAAATCTCCCTATTTCACTGCATAACTGGTGATTCTCTTGATGATTCCATTGGAGAAATTGAAGTGGAAAATGCCAGACTGAAAGATTGCCTCAAGGAATTTGAGGAGGCTTTCATTGCTACCCCAGAATTTTCCAGTCCTTTAGAAAAAAACATGCATACTACCATTGATGCCAAGATGAAAGTATCCTCTACCCTCCTTGCATTTTCTAGAGCCCTTATAGAGAATAACATCAAGAAAAGAATGCATCTAATTATTGAAGCCTAGGAAGCATCACAAAATATAGTTTCCTTCTTAAACAAGGAAAATGATTTGCTCAAACATTTGCAGGGGAATTTAAATAATGATCAACGTTTCTGTGAACAGGTGTTGACCACTTTTTCCAACCATGCCATCAACACCTTAGAACTGAAAAGAAGACAAGAGAATCTCCCCTCCCCAAAGTGGACCAAAAAAGTAAAATCATGCTGGAAAAAGAAAGTTAAGAACCCATAGCTCATTGTCGAATCATGTAAACAAGCCATTTTAGAAAAGGAGGAATTATTCAAAAACCTTATCCAAATAGAATTAACTATAAGTACGAATGAGTTTCAATACCCAAACTTAATTCTAAAATCCTTGCAATGACCAAAGAAGTCGTCGATGAACAACTTGATATTTTAAAGGGGTTGTATTTCAAAAATTTTTACGGCATAGTCGAACATCGTGGAGATGAGCTTGAGTGCTGGGTACTGGACTATTCTATACACAATGAAGAAATTGAACAAATTATGCATAGTATTTCAATGGATCTAAGGAAATTAGAAAACAACCTTTACGACATAAAAATACAAGATGAAATCAACATGGCTCCGATGAGAAGCTACATTGAAGAATGGTTCCAACAGAGAATGGAAAACCCCATCCAGGAAGGGCAACAACCGGCTAACACGATTCCATTGACCATCAACGACAACAACAAAAACACATCGGCTTCATAGTAAGTCTATACTATCATCTTGTTGTCTTTATCAATCCAATTATTATACCTCTTTAAACAAAAAACTATAACCAAACACTCATGACTTCCAATTTCTAGTTTTCACGTCTTCCTCTCTATCGACGCACACTTCTTCTTTCAACATTCCTAATTATTGTACTTATTTATTTTTATGGTCCACGGGAGCCTGAATCCCCGTCTATATGACAAACTCATTTAAATTTCCAGAAATATGTAATAGACATTATTAATTTTTGATAAATTTCAAATAAAACTAATTCGGGAATGCCTTTGTTGCAAGACATTATTACTATTTGATGCAACAAACATTATTGATTTTTGATAAATTTCTATTTTTTGTGTCGAGGAACCTTTGTTTGAAAGAAAACTAATTCGAGAATGCTAAATTTTTTGTGCCTTATTGTATGCTAATTTTTTTTTGTTGCAAGGTGTTATTAAAGAAAATTGATTCGAGTGGTTGCAAGACGTGATTACTATTATATTGTATGCTAAATTTTTGGTGTCCAGGAACCTTTGTCCCTGGGCAAAACATGATGTAACAAGTATTATTTCACAAGATATTTTTATTTCAATGAGTGTTTTGATAAATTTCATTTTTTTTGTGTCCAGGAACCTTCATTTCAAAGAAAACTAATTTGGGAATGCTAGATTTTAATAGACACTATTAATTTTTGATAAATTTCAAAGAAAACTAATTCGGGAATGCCATTTTTGCAAGACGTTATTACTATTCGATGTAACAAACATTATTAACTTTTTGATAAATTTCAATTTTTTTTGTGTCCATGAACCCTTGTTTCAAAGAAAACTACTAATTCGGGAATGTTAATATTTATTACTATTCTATTGTATGCTAAATTTTTGGTGTCCAAGAACCTTTGTCGCTAGGGAAAGCATGATGTAACATCATACAAATGTATTATTTTTGGATTAATACATTTGTTTTGATACATGTCTAAAAATAATACATTTTATTTCGATGAGTGTTTTGATAAATTTCAATTTTTTTGTGTCGAGGAACCTTTGTTTCAAAGAAAACTAATTTAGGAATGCTACATTTTTTGTGTTCTATTGTATGCTAATTTGTTTTTGTGTAGTAAACTTTGTTTATGTTATTCTATTCAACACATTATTAGTATTCTATTGTGTTTGAATGTTTTGAACAGAAACAAAAGTATGGAAACTTCAACCCCTCTACTTCTTCCTCTTGCAAATTTCATTTCAATGGTGAGGTTATAGAAGGATTTTTTTCTTGTGTTTAGAGGATCGTGTGGCTTTCCTGTACTATCAAATTTAGATAATAGTAACATTTGTTGATGTAAAATTGTATTATTTTTTGATAAATTTCAAAGACTACTTACTCGGGAATGCAAATTTCTGCATGGATACCACATGTACTTCAACTTGCTTCCCACGTGTCTGTACTGAGTCGCATTTATTCCCATTCCAACATGGAAGGGACTACAGTACCATGCAACACTTGTTTAATAACATTTCAATGTTGGGTATCTGAAAAGTTAATCTAGTAGAGATCTTATAAAAAAAAGCTACAATATAAAAATAAAATACAGGAATTACTCAAGGACATTTTCAAAAAATGATAAAAATAAATATCAATGGATCAAATTATTATGAGGGAATTTGTACCTATCATGCTATGATGCGATGTGTATATATCCAGCACGTGACATTCATATATACATACACACATTCATATATATGGTCTAATGTCCGAGAACACCTAATTTGAACTTATAGTGTGCCAAAATTTAGAGTGTGGAACTAGATTAAAGCATACATAGGTTTTTTTACAAGCTAGAAAACACGAATGAAAGCTAAAATTTAATTACATACTATACATATAGAGATCTTTAACAGCCTATCTTTAGCAAAATTTAATAGGTTATTATACATAAATTTCAATTTTGAATGAATGACTATCGTGAATCTAATTAAAGGTTATAATAAAAACTGTGATAATAATTGAACTGTAAATCCTATTAAAGTACAAGTCGATAAATAATAAAGTATAAGAGGTTAACCACATCAAATTTAAGATCCAGATATACATCAACAAATACATCATTTTGGAGATAAGAAAGGTGATTTCTGTGCATTCAAGGTTAATAAAAGGAAGCTTCAGAATTCAATATGGTATTCAACGAAGTCTTCTACAAATTCCACAGGTATTCACAAAATAATTGAGTGTGATTGAGAGAGCAAAAACTAGAATAAATTGTACAATGTGGTAGTGGTAATACAACATGGTTTTATCAAGAGAAAAGGAGTATCGGGTAGTAGGTAAGCTTGGAACTTCTAACACACATAAAAGATTATATATTCAGGTTATAGTCGATAATACACACAGCTGCAATCCATTTTGTGCAGGAGGATTCTCCGAGGAATTAAAAAAAAATATCTTGGCTTGCTTCATAAGAATAGCATGAAAAAAAAATATAATTAATCCCATACAACATTTATATATACATAGCTAATCTAACATTATGATCATGCTGGGTACCATACCATTCCATCAACCATAAAAATAAATTACATATAACTTAAATAAAATACTATGTTGTTAACCAATATTATTCGTTTTGTACATATTCAGTACACAAATCTATGTCCAATTAAACAATAAAATAATGAGAATGAATAAATACCGTAACTAGAAAATTGATGGTATGTGAGGTTCATCTTCAACTTGAAGTATTTCACTACATCCTTTCTTACTTGCTAATCAAATGACTTCATAGGTAACTCCAAGCCAATGCTAGGGGTACTCTTCTTGCCCCTTAGCCCCTCCATCTGCAAAGGGGTCACACACATAAATTAATATAAGTAACTAACTCAATATTTCCCTTCTAAGGAGAGGCTTCCACCTTCTACAAAAGACCTGCATCCCAACTCACATAGGTAAACTAGTCACAAGAAAAATTGAGAACATTTTAGTCATCCAACAATAGTGTACCTTAATCCTTCATCTCCTTTCATTTATAAGAATGTCTATCTTGACACTTGTCATTTAATGCATAATTAGATAATTTTTAATAATTAAATTGGAGAGTATTCATCCCAAACACATGTGAGTCTTCCCTCAAGTTGCACAATTTTATTTATTTTTAATTAAATAATTTTTTTTCAAATTTCCTCATCTCCACAATTAGTTCCTAGATTTTCTCTTAGTTGTATCTTAATTTCCCAATTACTCCTTTATTGTATCTCCTAACTAATTTATTTTTGGAGTTTGATTATGACTCTTCTCTTAGCTAGGATTTAGAGTCGAGTTTGTCTTAGGATTCTAAATCTATGTTGACTCCACCTTTCCACATGAAATAATTTATTTTAAATTAAAATTTTCTTTTATTAATTTCATGCACACATTGTGCACATGTCTTAATTTTTTATTCTCTCTTTACTAGTTTTCATTTAGTCTAAATTTCCCTTAGACCCATTACTATAAAATTTATTTAGGCATAAACAATTAGACTTAGATTTTATCATGTTTCTGGTTTATAACTTAATATAATTTATATTCTCTTTTATAACAATTGTAAGTATTCATTTTATTCTCTATGGTCTTCTATATTTTTAGTAATTTATTAATTGTATTCATGCGACGTGCCCTTCAAGATGCACCGACGTGCTCCAAGGTGTCACTCACAATTTTTTTTTTGTCTTCCTTTTTCTTATTTTGGAAGTTGTCTAATGCCTGGAATCAATACTCCACTTGTCAACCTTGTGTCAGACTAAGGGATTACTTAGGAATAAGGAATCTACCTTATTGTGAGCCCCTAATAAATCCTCATGAGAGAATGTCTCAGTCTTCCCTCATGGCATCGTAAACCTTTCAGGAACAAGGTAGTCGCTAACCTTCAGTTCAAGTCATGACGAAAGTGCTAATAGGTTGTGATAGGGATGCTACCACACCTCTCCCCAACCTATCTTATATCTGTGTATGGATCCTTTACTCCATATGTGATTCATATTAGAAAGCATTATCATTCCTACATCCACTGACAAAAATAATATTAATAATTCTTATACATGAAATTCATAAGTGAAATCATCATCATAATATATGCGTAATAAATCAAGTATTCATAATCAAAGTCAATAGTCCACTCCCTAACTCAGCCCTGATTCCAAGGTATTCTTTGGATGCCATTATCATCCTTATCATGTCATGTTTCATGCGCACTCAGGAAATCTCATAATAATACCTGTCAATGTTATACATCAATATAAATAACATATCAAAATTTCAATACTCAATCATAGCATAAAATTTAACTCAAAAACCAAATCAGCTAATCATATCGTGCCATGTTTAGCTGGATCACTTGCACACAAGTTTTCTCAAAGAATAAATCGGTTTTATGAAAATGTGTTTAGTGAAATCTGAATGTTACATACATCCACTCTTTTTTTAAACTTTGTCCTGAACTTTATATAATCTAACAATGAAAAAAATAAATATAGTCGCTACTAATCTATCAATATAGCTTTCAAAATAAATATGGAAATTGTTGATACATCTGATGTGCATTTTCCTCTGAGGCAAAATGTGGATTATAACTTTTCACTATGAGAGCACCCTCGTTGGATACTTGCAATGAACTAAAATCAATAACATGTGATGGATATGAAATATAATGACGTAAAATTGAAACATTAAACACATCGTGCATATGTCCCTAAAAATTAGGTAAGGCTACTCGATAAGCCACGATTCGTTTCTTTTCTATAACCTTTAAAGGTCTCACAAACCTTGGAGAGAGTTTAAATCCCTTTCCAAACTTAATAGAACTCTTATCTGGATTAATCCAAAATAACACTTTATCACCAACCTCATAACTATTATCTACATAATGTGCATATGCATAACTCTTTTYTCGATATTGTGCTTCCTTAATCCTTTTCTTTATGGTTCACATCTGATCTTCCATTTCCTGAATCACTTCCAGTCTCACCAGGACCCTATCTTGTAGTTGATCCCAACTCAATGGTTTCCTACATAGTCACCCATATAGAAACTCAAAAGGTGCCATCTTTATCGAAATATGGTAACTGTTATTATACGCAAATTCTACTAATGGTAAAAATTATTCCCATCATTTATGTTGATCCATCACATACATTTGAAGCATATATTCTAGAATTTGATTTGTTCTTTATTTTTTTCCATCGATTTCAGGGCGATATGTTGTACTAAAATTTAATTACGTGCCCCTCTTGGAAACTAGTCCAAAAATGTCTAGTGAATATTGATCCTTGATTAGATATTATGCTCATTGGTACACCATGGAATCTTAAAATTTCATTGAAAAAGGTCTATCTATATCCATTGCTTGATATGTCGTATGAATAAAAATAAAATGTGCACTCTTCATCAAAGTGTCGACAACTAAAAATATAGAATCGTGTCTCCTTGTCATGAATGTAAATCCAATAATAAAATCCATTGATATAACTTCCCATTCCGATTCAGGAATCGCATATGGCTATAATAATCCCATTGAATGTCTATGTTCAACCTTCCCTTGCTGACATTCAAGATATATGGCCACATAGTTAACTATATCAGATTTCATTCCCTTCCAAAATAATAGTGGTTTAAGATCTACCTTCATTTTCGTGACTCCAGGATGAGCCATATACACTACTCGATGAGCTTCGTTCAAAATTAAATTTATCATTTCATCATTTTCTAGTACATAAATTATAGCACTATATCTTAGTATCCCTTCACTATGCAAAGAATAACCCTCATATCTAGGTATCATCATAGTATCTTGTTTGATGTTGTTTGTTACTTCCTTGTACCATTTGTCATCAATTTGTAATTCTAAAATATTTTCCTGAAGGTTCATTTTTAGTGGTATTATTGAGAAAATGTGTGATCTTAGAATCAATGCATATGATACTATGTTGATTGTTCCTTTGATGTATGTGATTTCAAAATCATACTCACTTAAAATTTCTGACCAACATCTTTGTCATGCGTTCAAGTCACTCCATGTAAAATTGTGTTATAATCCACTATGATCAGTTTTCAATTCAAATTTCCATGCAATAAGGTAGTGTCTCCAAAATCGTAAAGCGTAAACAATCGCTAATAATTCCAAATAATGTGTTTTTTTAATTCTCTTCACGAATTCTTAATTTCCTTGAAATATATGCGATAACTCGACCTTCTTGCATTAGTACTCAACCTAGTCCTTCGTTGGATGTGTCAATGCAAACTATGAATTCGTTGTCCATGTCAGGCACCTTCAATATCGATGTTGTTTTTAATAATACCTTAATATTATGAAATACATTTCTCTGAACATACAAATTTCTTATTTTTATTTTGTAGTTTCGTAATTGAATTTTCTATTTTTTTAAATCCTTCGATGAAACGTCAATATTAAACTTATAATCCCATAAAACTATGTACCTCTTTCACATTCATCGGAGTTGGCCATTCCATAATCGCCTCTACCTTTGTTGGATCCACAATGATACCATCTCCTGAAATAATGTGTCCCAGATAGTGAATCTTCGTCTGATAAACTGAATATTTCAACAACTTTTCGTACAATTTGTTTTCTCTTAAGCACTGCAAAACTAATATCATATGTTCATCATGATCCTCTTTTTTATGAGAGTAAATTAATATATCATATATAAATACCTATATGAAATTTTCCATGTACTCACAGAACACCCCATTCATTTAAATCATGAATACACATGGGGAATTTGTTAAACCAAATGGTAATACAATAAATTCATAATGTTTGAATCTTGTTCTAAACACTGTTTTAGGAATGTCTTCCTCCTTGATTTACAAGTGGTGATATCCAAATCTCAAATAAATATTTGAAAATACAGTCTCCCCCATGATTTGATCAAATAATTCATCAATTCTCGATAAAAGGTATTGATTCTTGATCATGGCTTTGTTTAATTGAGGACAGTCAATGCAGATCCTCCATGATCCATCCTTATTTCTTACAAAAATTATCGGTGCACCCCATGGTGATACACTTGGATGTATAAGTCTCAAATATAATAACTCCTTCAATTTCATATTTAACTCTTTCAGTTGAGGCATCGACATTCAATATGGCATTCTTGCAATTGGTTTTGTTCCAGGTTTTAAATCTATGGTAATTTCCGATTCTCTTTTTTGTGGTACACCTGTTAGTTCCTCAGGAAAAACATCCTCAAACTATGATACTACCTAAAATTATTCCAATATTTCCATGTCACCCTTTTCATTAAGAGATAAGATGTCATAAAGATTACATCCTTTGTGCATATTTTTCTTCAATTGTAGGGAAGTGATAAATCTTAGTGACGCCCCTTGGTTTCTTCCTACAATTACTCTATTATGTCCCAAATCATTAATTAAGATTAATATTTTTGTCTTCCAGTTAATTATCATGTTGTGTGATTCTAACAAATCGATTCCAATCACAATGCCATAGGATTCCAAGGTTGTGAAAAAAATTGTTACACTTGCGATGAATTCACCCAAATTACTATTACAATATTTAACCTTTCCTCCAAATTTTTTCTTGGCTCCCGATGCCAATTCTACATATCTAAACACATCTTGTTCGAATACATTCACCTTAACTCTAAGTAGGTCACGGATCTACCAAATACTAAACGGTTGATATGATATCATACCTAAAGTCTCGAACATTATAGACTGATGCTCATCCTTGAAGTTATTTACCATTGCATGAATCCTATGGGACTTGACCAAATCTCCCATTGATATTGCAGTTCTTTCCATATCGATAGGACAATATATTTGATAATGTGTCTCTCCACAAGTCCAACATATGTTCTTAAGGCCGATGTGTTGATTAAGGTTGGTTGTCATTGATGTCAACCCTTCAAGAAAGTCCGATAGTGAATTCTGTTATCACAAAGGTTTGGGTAATGGACCCAAGGTTGTTTAATGTATAATGGTATGAGTTTTAATATAGTTTAAGGTAATATTATTCTATATGGATAGTACATTTAATTCCATTTTCGGTGGTATGTGGAATGTCACATAACTCCTCACAGTCAAAGAGTTATGGCCATGAGAAGTTGGAGAACCCAGGTTTGGGTAATGGACCCAAGTTTGTTTGATGGATAATTTTATGAGTTTCGATATATTTGTAGGTCATATTATTCTATATGGATATTACATGTCATGTCATTTCTGGTGGTATGTGAAAAGTCACATAACTCCTCACGGTTTGAGAGTTATGGCCTTAAAAATTTGGAGGACCCTCATATGTCATCTAGAAGCCCAAAAAGGTCAAAGAAGTCAAAGTTGTTTAAGATATTTTAGAAGGTAAATAATAAAGTGAAGTGATGAGTGTACTATAATTCAAAGTGAATACAAAATAAATTATTTAAATAATATATTTAATGGAGAAATTAGAAGTGGGTTAACCCTAAAATAAGGAAAGTGGGAAAAATGACCTAGAAGATACTTTTAAGGAAGCTACTTGGAGAGTATAAATAAGAGGCAATGCTCTCTCATTTTATGTCACACTTCAACATATTGAATATCTATAAGTGACTCAGGTAACCAAATGATATCTAAGCCAAATTTCACCATTTTCGGAATAACTTTTTTTCTAGAATAATTCAGACCGTGAAATTGATAGGACATTGAGGAAATGTATCCAATTATCTGTGATAAACATTTCATCTTGTGGGTCATTGTATTTTTGGAGTTACACTCCATGAAAAATAGGGTTTGTGGCTAGCCCTGAAACTAGTCTAAAACAAGTGTTTCAGGTAAAAATATCATAACTTCTTGATAACATATCCAAATCCAGTAAGACTAAATGTGTTGGTTATAGTACAATATTTAGTATTTTTTGTAACATTTTCAGATCCATTCAACAAATATTCCATGCGGGGCATGCTCTACAAGGTCATTCTCTAGAATAAGCCATAATTCAACAAGGTATGCCATTTTTTCTATAACTCCTTTTTTAAGAGGTTCCAAGTAGTGACACCTGGAAGAATTGCACAAAACAAACTAAAAAACATTGTGTACTATTTTCATATATTTATTCATTACAGGTACATATTTATGATTATTTCAAGTTAGGGTTGTTGACTAATACAAAACTAGTCATGTGAGACTAAAGAAAAGTTTGATGAAAATTCTAGTCTTTTGTTGTGAAAGTTAAGGAAGGTTTGTAGGTATGTGATCATATACACCAGGTCTATTAAGGAGTTACAAATCATATTTGGATGATGAAATCGATGAGGTATTTTGGTTAAGGTACATGTTGGGTACAGGGTTGAGACAATTACTTGATGAGTTGGCACATACATGAGGTGTATAGTTGATGATGTTGGTACATATTGATGAGTCATAGTTGATGAGTAGTTGGCACATGATTGGTACATACTTGGTACATGGTTGGATGCTCTTTTTATGGTACAGGTTGATTACAATTTTTTTGGTATAGGTTAGTGCATGGTTGATGCAATCGTTTATTGTATAGGTTGATTACAGGTTGAGGCAAGGTTGATGCATAGTTCAGGTTTATTAGTACAGGTTTATAGTTGTATATCTCACAGTGATAGTGTGATGGTGGTTCCATCATTCTATTTCTATTTCAGGGTAGTTGAACAGGGCAAGGACAAGTGGTTGTAGCCACCTTCCGGTGTAGCCAGAGAACATAGGGGGTTGTAGCCTCCTTTTGGTTGTATCCAGATAATATGGGAGCTAGAGCTTCCCTCGGGTTGTATCTTGAGAAATAAGGGGGTTGGAGCGTCCTTCCAATTGCAGCTGGAAAACAAAGGAAGTTAGTGCTTCCAATGAATGTAATTCTTCAAGACATATAAGAAAAAAGATTATGTGGTTTTCTCCCTCATTGGGTTTCCACGTAAAACAATGATGTACTATGTATGTGTATGATTTTTCATTTATTCATTTCTTATTTACTCTACAATTATTCAATGATAGTGCTACATTGATATAACACTTGGATTATATGGTTAAAAATGATTAGATTTCTCTATTACTGATTCACCCACCCTCTCGGTAATCCAACAATTGGTATGAGAGAAGGTTCCTACAGAAATCAGTTTAACAACTGAAAGGTAGATCATGGAGATAAACAACATGTATAAAAATGGAATACCACGGTTCAATGGACAAATGTTTGCATTTTGGAGCATAAGGATGAATAGATATATACAGGCATAGGGATTTGAAATTTGGCAATCAATTGTAGATGGAAACACAACACCAACAGTTCCACCAACAAATGACAAAGCAGTGAAATATGGTCATAATAATTCCAAATCCAGAAATGCACTTATGAATGGTATTAGTGAAACGATATTCACCAAAGTTGCACATTGTAAATCGACTAAAAATATTTGGGACAAACATCAAAATATTTACGAAGGAGATTCAAAATTTAAAGCAGCAAAGCTTCAAAATTATAGAGGTCAGTTCGAACAACTTAAGATGAAGAGAAATGAGAATATTGCAGCTTACCTTTTATGAGTTGATGAAATAGTAAATGCATTCATAGGATTGGGAGAAGAAATCAAAGAATCTATAATTGTTCAAAAAGTAATAAGATCGCTTCCTATGAGATTTGACCCTAGGATATCAACAATAGAAGAAAGATCATATATAAACTCAATAAGCATGGATGAATTACATAGAATCTTCATAGCATATGAAATGATAACTGAACATGAAAACTTAGATATAAAAGAAGAATCCAAAAACTCAAATAAAAAGGGAAGGCAAAAAGAATAACATAGCAGCAACAGTGACGTCTCAGAAGATGATGAAGAAGTAGCCAACTTTGTCAAAAGACTGAAAAATGGAACCGACGATAGGTATAGAGGTAAGCTTCCTTTAATTTGTTTTAATTGTGATGGTATTGGCCATTTCAGTAACAAATGTCCTTATAAAATAAAGAGAAATGATGAAGATCAATCAAAATGAAAATAAACATATAAAGACAAAAGAACCACAAATAAAGTTTTCAAGAAAATCTTATGCACCAAAGAAGACATCTCATCATCAGATGAAGATGAAGTCAGTGACAGTGAGACATAAAGAGTTCTATCCATGGCAGTAGAAGACTATGATAAAGAAGACTCCGAAGAAGAATATGAAGAAGTTGAAGAAGAAATTGAAGACAGAGAAGTTGACTACCGAGAGGAATTAATGTGCGCCATAATAGTTAGAAGAAGAGAAAAGAAGAAAAACAAGAAACTACAAGTAGAACTAGACAAGAAAGAAGATATTTAATAACTAGAACAAATGATCACAAATTTGAAGGTTCAAATAGAATAAGATAAAATAGTTGAAGAAGCAGTCAAAGAACAACTAGAAGAAAAAGACAAGATCATTGGAAATTTGGAAGGAGAGATTGTCACATTAAGAAAGGATCTTCAAAATAAAAATATGAAAAACAACTCAAAAGTTTTGGATGACATTATCAACAGTAAAAAATATCATCATGACAAATCTAAACTTGGATACAATTAGATAGAAAAAGGATCAAGCTCCAAAACAATAGAGAAAGAAACATATCCAAAAATCTTTGTAGAAACAATCAAGGGGGATAGGTATAATTAGAGGGACACTCCTCCAATGAGAAGATTGAGATTTCAAAATCAACAACTAACATATAGGCCTCAGGAAGACGAAGAACTCATAAGAGTAACTCCTTTTAGAATATCTTCAACTCCCAGGTATCAAACTATCTTTTTTGGTTTATGTTATGCATGTAATAATTTTGGACATAAAAATGTGAATTGCAGAGCTAACAACATGAACAAAAACAACTTTGAAAGTCATACACAAAGGGGTTATCCAAGAAGGCCTAGTGAAACACTGAGAATAAGTTACAATAGGTTTGAATCTTTGAGCACTGAAGTGTAATGTTACAAATGTAGAAATTTTGGACACATGACCAAATATTGCAGAATGAAAGTCCCTTCTATAGTACCACAAAAAAATAAAAATAGTCACATACATGAACCTCAGAAAATGATATGGATAAGAAAGCAAGATCAATATAGCAATGAAGAATGCACACTCACTCTACAAGCTAAGCAGAAGAAACGTGGTTGGTATGTTGACATTGGGTGTTCAAAACACGTGACAAGAGATAGAGATAGGTTTCTTACATTACGGAAGGAAAGAGATGGATAGGTCTCCTTCATAAATGATGATTAAGCCAAAATAATTAGAAAAGACACAGTCAGAATTGGGAACAAGATTACAAAGGAAGATAATGTTATACTAGTAGAAGATATGAAACATAATCTTCTAAGTGCGAGACAAATGTGTGAAGAAGTTCATAAAGTTAATATCGATCCACAAAAGTGTGAGATAAGAAAACAATGTTAAAGAAAATTTATTGCTACAGCTGCCAGAACTTCAAGAAACATATATGTGCTAAGTGAAATTTGAAATGAAAAGTGTTTTCTAGGAAAGGAAGATGAAAATTGACTATGGAACCAAAGAATGGGTCACTTACATTTTGATAACCTTGTCAAAGTTAGCAAAAGAGAAGTAGTGAGATAAATTCCCCAGATCACGAAACCAACCAACACTTTATGTATGCATTGTCAACAACGAAAGCAAACAAAGAGCAGGTTCAAATCAAAGGAATATTCAGCGACAAGACCACTGGAAATTGTGCATATTGATCTAGTTGGACCAACTACAAAAAATGGCTTAAAATGTGAGAAATAGTTTATGTTATTAGTTGATGAGTATACAAGAATGACCACAATTTGCTTTTTCAAGAATAAGTCAGGAGATTTTTAAGACATCAAGATCTAGAAGGAAATGGTTGAAAATGAAATGGATTCAAAAATCAAATGCTTGAGATCTGACAATGGAGGAGAGTTCACTTCAAAGGAATTTATCGACTATTGCAACAGTCATGGAATAAAAAGGAAATTCTTCATTGCTAGGAAACCTCAACAGAATGGATTTGTTGAAAGAAAGAATAGGATAGTAAATGAAATGGCTTGAACAATGCTAATGTATTCAAAATTGACATATATATTTTGGACACAGGAAGTGAATACAACAGTTCACATTCAAAACAAAGTAATGCTCAAAAATAACACTGACAAAAATCCTTATGAGCTATGGAAAGGAAGACCAGCAAATGTAAAGCACTTCAGATTTTTTGGAAGCAAATGCTACATCAAAAGAGAATATGGCAGAATGGGAAATTTTGACTCTCATGTGGACAAAAGAGTACTTGTTGGTTATTCAAGTACAAGAAAATCATACAAGTGGTACAACCTAAGATTGAAAAAGGTGGTGGAAAGCATCAACATAAAAATTGATGAAATAGGTAGACAAGAATTAAAGGAAGAAGAAAATGAATCAATGGAACAAATTTACGAAGAAGAAACAAAATATGAAAAAGAAGGGGAAGACGAAGAGGATTCGATAGAAACTAAAGAGAAATTTCAACAAGTAACTCCAAAAACACATAGAAGACAAATACATAAGAATCATCCTTCAGATTAGATTATCAGAAACAAAGACGCATGAGTTGAGACTAGAAGACGAATTTGTTCACCAGAACAAACACACCCAGGATTCACATCTACGATTGAACCAACCTATTTTGAAGAGGCTAGCAAGGATGAATTTTGGAACAAGGCCATGGATGAAGAATTGTATCAAATAGAGGAAAATGAGACTTAGGAATTGGTTCCAAGACCAAAGGATAAGAATGTGATCGGCACAAAGTGGGTATACGGGAATAAATTTAATGAAGATGGACATGTTACAATGAACAAAGCTAGATTGGTATGTAAAGGATATGCACAGGTTGAAGGAATCGAATTTGAAGAGACATTTTCCCTAGTTGCCATAATGGAAGAAATCCGATTGCTTTTAGCTTATGTATGCTCCAAAAATATTAAAGTGTATCAAATGGACGTAAATTTAGATTTTCTAAATGAGGAACTTGAATAAGAAGTCTACATTGAACAACCAGAATGATTTCAGCAGTTAGAGAATGTAGATTATGTGTGTAAATTAAAGAAGGTCTTGTATGGTATAAAAGAGACTCCTAGAGCATGGTACTCTAGACTGGATAAATATCTACAATAGGCAGGATTCAAAAAAGGAAGTGCAGAAAACAACCTCTACATCAAGCTAAGTCAAGATAGTATTTCATTAATTGAAGTTTATGTTGATGATATTATTTTTTGTAGTGATGATGATAGATTAAGCCGGAAATTTGCAAAAGATATACAAAATGAATTTGAAATTTCACTACTTGGAGAAATATCCTTCTTTTTGGGACTTCAGATACATCAAAGAAGCTAAGAAATTTTTTTATTTGTCAAACCAATTATATCAGAGAAATGCTAAAGAGGTTCAGAATGGAAGATTGCAAACCAGTTATCACTCCCATGAAAACTAGTTGCAACTTAAGAAAATATGATGATTCAAAGTCTACATATCAGAGGAAATACAGGTAAGTGATTGGTAGCCTACTATATGTGAGAACATCTAGACTAGATGTAATGTATGCAATTGGACAGGTGGCACGATTTCAAGAACCACCATAGGAATCACATGTGTTAGCAGTGAAGAGGATTTTAAAATATCTCAAAGGAAGAGAAGATTTTGGATTATGGTATTCAAAAGGAAAGGATCTATCTCTTATTTCCTACACAAATGCAGAATGAGCAGGTTGTATTGATGAATGAGGAAGCACTAATGGATAAGCGATCTACTTGGGTGAGTGTTTAGTATCATGGCTAAGAAAGAAAAAATCATCAATATCTCTATCTACAACTGAGGCAGAGTATATTGCAATAGGAGCATGTTGTACACAGGTTCTTTGGATGAAACAAACTCTGACAAATATATAGGTTATGCATGATGATCCCATTCCAATATATTGTGATAATACAAGTGCCATCAGTATCTCAACAAACTCATTGATACACTCCAAGACGAAGAACATTCCAATAAAGTGTCACATTCTATGGGAACATGTTGCAGAAAAGAACATCAGAGTTGAGTATGTGGAGACAAAAGAACAAGTCACTAACATATTTACAAAACCACTTCCACGGGAAGCCTTTGAGTATCCTCGCTAGAGACTCAAAGTTATTTATACTCCAAAATGAATGCTTTTGAATTCTTATCTTATATGTCTTAGATGTACACGAGGAAGCACCATAAAGAGGACAATTTAGTTAGGGGGAACAACCCCGGATGGAAAGATACATTTTCCATTGATGAAAAAGGGGGAGAGATTTATCAGATACAGAGGACATAGGCATGATTCCAGGGGGAGAAATGGTCATAGAGATGCAGAGGAAAAAGGCATGGTTCCAAGGAGAGAATGAATGATATGACTTCAGTATTACATGGAATCATTTCAGTATTACATCAGAGTGTTGCCATCAATGCCAAAAGGGGTTATTGTTGATTAAGGTTGGTTGTCATTGATGTCATGATCCAGGTGGATATTTTTGGCCACCTGCCTATTCCACTTGGACCCACACCATAATTTCTTTCATTTTTTTAGTTTCCTTAATTGTAGCAGAATTTACTATTTTGAACAGTTTTTCAGGTCCTAAACTTCCGTAGTCGTTTTGAGGCCCCAAACAATGTTTTTTAGCATCAAATTCTTTGGTGAGTATGAGTCTGTTTTGGAATCGATATTCATTGTCAGCAGTGCATTCCTCGGATAGATATTTCTAACAATGTATCATGTGTGTCAAATAGAGATAGTATGACAAAGTTACGACCCTGGGAAATTGATGTACTAATTTACGTCGATGGGGCTCRTATTMTGGTGTTTCATCTCCTAGGGTTAGGTTTTGGATGTTTAGGGATTTCCATTGTTTCTCAATAATATATAGGCGTTCGAGCCTCATTGTAATACATAGTTCAGAGGCTATTAGCTRCCACATCCCTTTTCAGAGATAAGCTACCAGCACCCTAGCTATTTTATTTCCATTCTGTCTGTAAGCATATTCCATTCATTGTTGTTAATGAAATAAAGTTTTATTTCCATTGAATCTCCGCGTTTATTTTTATTTATTATTTCATTGTGTTCCTGCATAAATCTGGATCATGTCAACCCTTGAAGAAAGTCTGATAGCGAATTTTGGTAGCACAAAGGTTTGGGTAATGAACCCAAGGTTGTTTCATGTATAATGGTATGAGTTTTAATATATTTGAAGTTAATACTATTATATATGGATATTACATGTCATTCCATTTCYGGTGGTATGTGTAACATCACATAAATCCTCACGGTTAGAGAGTTATGGCCATGATAAGTTGGAGAACTTAGGTTTGGGTAATGGACCAAAGTTTTTTTATGGATAATAGTATGAGTTTTGATATATTTGTAGGTAATACTATTCTATATGGATATTACATGTCATGTAATTTTGTGTGGTATGTGGAACACCACATAACTCCTCACGGTTTGAGAGTTATGGCCTTACGAAGTTGGAGGACCCTCATATGTCATCTAGAAGCCCCAAAAGGTCAAAGTAGTCAAAGTGGTTTAAGATATTTTAGAAAGTAAATAATAAAGTGAAGTGATGAGTGTACTATAATTCAAATTCAATACAAAATAAATTATTTAAATAATAAATTTAATGGAGAAATTAGAAGTGGGTTAACCCTAACATAAGGAAAGTGGGCAAAGTGACCTAGAAGATGATTTTAAGGAAGCTACTTGGAGAGCATAAATAAAAGGAAAGACACTCTCATTTTATATCACACTTGATAATATTAAATATATATAGGAAAATGAGGTAACCAAAGGATATCTAAGCCAAATTTCATAGCGAAGGTGAAGAAAAGAAGGTTGGAATTCATGGGAGGATAAATTATTTTGATGATGCTTTCTAAGGTATGTTATTTGCAGGTCATCTCACCATTTTCTCAATAAAAAAAAATTCTAGAATGATTCAGACCATGAATGTGACATCCCCCAAAACAAAGTATTTTTGAGATTTAAAATTTGTTGGAAATTATTCCGTTTTTAGTAAATTCGAATTTGGAAAATTTTCGCCATTTGTGGAAAATCTGAATTTTGAATTTGACAATTGTAATTAATGATTATGAATGTTGGGTAGAGATATGATTTCACCCAACCAACTATTTGACTTGACACTTGTATGAAAACATAATATTTTATATTGATTACAGGATGACAAATGGAACAAGCATGTTAAAAATCAACAGACCATGACTCCATGAATGGGAAAAATGTTGAAACTACCTCTGGGATTACTATTACAAGTGGAAAATCAGAGATTTGAACATGGGAAGCCCCTAAAAATCATGGATTTAGAAGCTGTGAAAATTCCCAAGGGGGAAGAAAGACCTAAGAAAAAGACTTCTTTTGTTAAATAGCATATGTGAGGAGGCAGGACACTGCCAAGTATGCTGGGGGAAAAGGGACTATTGATTTTCCCTTGCTGTTATGAACACTACTGATCGAGTGTGAGGTAAGAGGAATCTGTTGGAGTTGAAGGGCATTGCTGAGGAGGTGTTTTCCAAGCTCGCCCTCATGGATTCATGGTCAGGTTAGGGGGTGAATCAGGCAAGTGATTTTGCCTTCCCTATTCTACGGTTGGGAGGAACGTGGTTGTTCCCTTTGTATTCCCATGGATTGGATTAAGATATGTTAAACCTTACCCATCTTAGTTTTGAATAATTTTGTATATTCGGTATGATGCTCTGTTTGGGTTAAGTTGAAATAACTCCCATGTAAGACATCTATTTATTGTATGGAGGTTATAATCAAAGACCAAAATTCTTGTAATGGGGCATTCTAAACTAGAATTATAGGTAGAATGATCTATGCAAAATAACTTAAAAGATTTGGTGTATGTCTAATTCTGTGGTTAAAATTATTGGGCAGAAGTATTTAAATGTGAATGAACTGGAAGAAAGAACAGATCTACCTACAAGTGTAAGATTATCCCTGTAATTGAAATTCTAGACAGAACTATTTATGTACGAATGAGATAAGAAGAATTAGATCTAATTACATGTGTACATTTACTTTTGTAGTTGAATTAGTAAGAAAATCTATCTATACTTAAGTGGAAATATGAGAAAGTTTGTAGACATAATTTTCATCAAGTTATATCTCGATATGTAATGAATATAGATACAGTTACAGTGTGTAGTTTCTTTTTGTTAAATAAAGATTTAATGACTGCAATAGGAATCCCACTTATATAGAAAATTATTGTCAAGATTGTGAACAAACAACTATGCCTCTACGATACCAACTGTCTCTTGTATAAAGGAACTTCTAAATTGAAAGCTCTTGAAAAACCCTCTGTAAATTTATCACAGTACCAAATTAAACTGAATAATTCGTTGTTCCATTATATAAGATAATACAATAGTAAATTATTCCATAAGAATAAGAACTCGAAGACAAATTTCAACGAACA
>JASDQU010244948.1:69310-79314 GCA_032191745.1 Picea mariana
GATAAAAATTCCGAGAACACTTGGGTGCGAGTATAGTATGGAGACCTTATGCCAAATAGGGTGAGTATAGTATGGATTATGTAAAGTTTACTTTAATCATTTAGATCCTACAACTAAAGGTTTTAGTTC
The DNA here is from genome assembly GCA_032191745.1 of Picea mariana. Lineage (NCBI taxonomy): Eukaryota > Viridiplantae > Streptophyta > Pinopsida > Pinales > Pinaceae > Picea > Picea mariana. The sequence goes on from JASDQU010244948.1 coordinate 69,440, forward strand.
TTTTGCTAAAGCCTTAGGGATTTCAATTATAACTTTCTCACTTAAGGTAATACTTGATGACATATTTCGAATAACATGTGGTAAGGAGCATTTAAGAGTTATATAGTAAAAGCATTCTATCATAAAGTTTTATATTAGAGTTGCATAGTAGAATTTTTATCGCTAATGAATTCCTTACTGCCAAGTAAATTATGTAAACAATTTTTTTTTTTTGTATGGTACTTTGAGGTTCAAGTCACATGGTATCAGAGCAAAATTTAGAACACTGGGCTTGAACAGGGCCACATTAGTTGCTTAAGTATATATTGTGATTTATGCAAAACTAATAAACCTTGTTGTTACAAACAGAAAGCCCTTTGTGTTTTGTGTTAATTATGGTCGCTCGGGATGATGCACAAATTAGGATGGAAGGAAATCCAGAGCAGAGACCTCTTGCAGATCTGAGAAAGAACAATGATGGAAGCTCACCCAAAAAAGTGTTGGAAATAATGAGGAATCTTATTATTGAACTGCAGGTGTTCAAAGCCGACAACGAGAAACTAAAGAAAGAACAACATGAAAAACAAGAGATAAATGAAGTCCTACTACGTAGTATAGTGACCAAGAAAATCCCCAAGGATGATAATAATGATGAAGAAGTTAGCAAGAGAGCTTCCAAGAACTCAGGAATAAAAACAAAAAAAGGAGACAGTTGATCTGAAGGTACACCTTCAGTTGAAGACAAAACTAAAATAGACAGAAAAAGGAAACAAGTAGACCACCCTGAAGTAGAATTTAAAAAGATCAAACCAGCTACCTTCAATAGAGAATCCAAGATAGGAGAAGAAGTTGAGGCATGGTTGTTGGACATCAAGAAATACTTCCAGATCTACAACTACTCCAGTAATATGAAGGTCAGAATGGCCATCTACACTCTGAAAGGGAAGCCCAACATTTGGTGGAAAGAACTGAAATTGGCCGAGGGCCTAAAGGAGAAACAATTGGAATGGTCTGACTTTAAGAAGTATTTCAAGAAAAAATACCTTCCTAAAAGCTACTACGAAAGGAAAACAAAGGAATTTTACGAACTAAGACTTGGACAAATGACAATAGAAGACCTTATAAATAAATTCCTGGAACTATTGAGGTTTCTACCTTACATCCAAGAAGATAAGGTAAAAATCTAGCAGTTCTTAAGATGTTTACCGCAGTCTTACAAGGACAGAATTGAATTTGACAACCCCAAATCATTGAGATGAGTGTTCAGGAAAGCACGAATTTGCTACAATCAATACAAACAATAGGCAGACTTTCCCAAAGCCTGGAAGGATAAGAAACAAGAACAGATGAATTAGCGAAAGAAGGGATACCAGCTAGCTCGATATAGCTATGCAGCAAAAAACTTCAAGAGGAAATATTTTCACGCAAACCATCCAAGTACCCAAGGAGGCAGTAAATCGGTAAACCTGGGAACAAAGAAATTTGGGGATAATCCTCGGGAACCGTTAAAGTGTTGGGAATGTGGGGAACCTCATCTCAGGAGGAACTGCCCACATTTAAGCACAGGAAAAAGAACTATTGTTCATAATCTACATGAAGATTTGATGGTGCGTGATGTAGGAAGAATCCTTCATCGGATTAATGCAGCCATTGACAATCGGCAAGCTGACCACCAGTCCTCTGTGGTGAAAATCGAAGGTAAAATCAATAACACCCGAATTTTTGTTCTAATTGATCCTAGAGCTACTTTAAGTTATATCACTCCTGAATTAGTAGAGACAAATAAAATTAAGAGGATGAAATATGCAAAATCATGGTTGGTACAGTTAGCAACAGGAACAAAAAGGAAATTGGTTGACTTTCTTTCTAATTTTAAATTTAACTTAGATGGTCAAAACATAAAAGCAAATCTGAATATTCTACCACTAGGATCCTATGATATGATAATCAGAATGGATTGGTTGGAAAGGCACAAACTAGTTCTAGATTGTTATACAAAGACACTTAACTATAAAGATGATTGTGACACTACTAGAACAACCCAAGGTATACCAAAAATAGTATCATTTAGACAATTCAGAACAATGCAATTCAATAAATATATGAGAAAGGGGTGCCAAGTTTATGCCATCCAAATAACGAATCTGTTAGAAAAAGAAGATAAGCCAAAACTAGAAGATTTTGTTGTCCTATGTGATTTTAGAGACATGTTTTTTTATGAGATACCAAAATTACCTTCTAGAAGGTAAATAGACTTCTCCATAGACCTACCACCTGGATCAGCCCCTATCTCGAAAGCACCTTACCGAATGAGTTTACCTAAATTGACAAAACTAAAGATACAACTGCAGGAATTGTTGGACAAAAGTACATCACACCCAATGTTTCACCATGGGGAGCACTGGTCCTCTTTGTGAAAAAGAAAGATGGTACTCTACGACTATGTATCGACTATAGAAAATTGAATAAAATGACTATTAAGAACAAGTACCCCTTACCTAGGATAAATGACCTGTTTGATCAAGTAGGCGGGGCCAAAATCTTTTCAAAATTGGATTTATGATCTGGTTACCATCAAGTCAGGATAAAAGATGAGGACATAAGAAAAAAAACCTTTCAAGCAAGATATGGACACTATGAATTTGTAGTCATATCTTTCATACTCACTAATGCACCAACCACATTTATGGCCCCGATGAACAATATTTTCAGTCAATACTTAGACAAATTCGTACTAGTATTTATTCACGATATTCTGGTGTATTCTAAAATGGAGGAAGAACATGAAGAACACTTAAGAATCGTTCTAAAAAATTTAAGGAAGAACCAACTGTATGCTAAATTCGATAAGTGTGATTTTTACTAGAAGAAGATACAGTACCTAGGACACAGAATATCTGCAGAAGGAATTGCAGTTGACCTTGAGAAAGTAAGAGCCATTATAGAATGGTTGGTACCAGAGGACGTAGTAGACATCCAGTCATTCATGGGAATCACCGGATACTATCGAAGATCCATAAAATGATTTTCCAAAATATCTTACCCTATCACGTCATTACAAAATAAAGGGATCAAGTTTAACTGGTCACATAAATGTCAAGATAGTTTTAACAAGCTGAAGGAATTATTGACAATGACACCCATATGGAAGGTAGTAGACCCAGATAAAGATTTTACTGTATGTATTGATGCAAGTAAAGAAGGAATAGGTGGTGTCCTAAATCAGGAAGGACACGTGATTTGTTACGAATCCTAGAAATTAAAATAACATGAACGGAATTATGTTACTCATGACTTGGAATTGGTAGCGGTAATACACACCTTAAAAATGTGGCGACATTACATAATGGGCATAAAATATCTATTATTGATAGATAATAGCGGCATGAAATATTTTTTTAGCCAACTAGATCTTAACGCAAGGCAAGCAAAATGGCTAGCATTCTTGAGCGAATTCGACTTCAAAGTTAGACATATCAAGGGTAAGAAAAATAAGGTAGCACACGCTCTAAGAAGAAGAGTCCATAGGTTCTTTGAAATAAGTATCAGCAGGGAAAATAGTGATCTGGAACAAAGAATAAGGATGACAGGTATTAACAAAAAAAATTACACTAAGATAATGGAAGAATTACAAAACAGTACCGCAAACTTAGAGGAACCAGTTCTAAGTATCGACAAGGAGGGACTACTACGATTTAAAAACAGACTTTACATACCAAATTCAACAGAATTAAAGTTAATAGTATTGGACGAAGTGCATAAGAAACCGTATTCTGGCCATCCAGGATACCAGAAAACGATAATGACACTTAGAAGACTATTTTACTGGCCTAATATGAAGGGTGAAATAGTAGAATACTTGGCTAGGTGCCAATATTTTCAATAGGTTAAGGCCAAACACCAACATCTAGCTGGCCTATTACAACCATTACCAATACCATAATGGAAATGGGAGACCATATCGCTGGACTTTATAACAGGTTTGCCAAAAACTCAGAAACATAATGATTCTATTATGGTTGTAATCAATAAACTCAGTAAGTCCACACACTTTATTCCTATAAAGTCTACTTTTAAAGCTATAAACATTTCTGAAATATTTATGAAAGAAATTTTTAGATTGCATGGTATTCTTCAAATGGAAATTTCAGATAGAGATGTAAAATTCACATCCTCTTTTTCGAAGGAATTGTTTGCAGGGATAAATACTAATTTGAATTTTAGTACAAGATACCACCCACAAATGGATGGATAGATTGAAAGGAAAAACCAAATAGTAGAGGATATGCTCCGCATGTACGTAAGAACAAAACCAAACAAGTGGGAAGACTATCTACACTTAGTAGAATTTGCATATAACAATGGGTACCAAACATTAGCTAAGTTAGTCCCTTTCGATTTACTATACGACATAAAGTTTATGAATCTAACTGGCTGGGATGACATGGTAGACAGACTCATAGTTAGACCAAAGATGCTCCAAGAAATGGATAACATGGTAAGGAAGGTACAACAGAACTTAAAAGAAACATAGGATAGATAGAAGAGCTATGCAGATCAGAAAAGGAGACACTTGGAATTTCAAGTGGGAGACCATGTTTATTTGAAGGTCAAGGCTTGTAAAATCTCATTGGAGTTAGGAAACTATTCCAAGATGGCACCCAAGTTTTGTGGGCCCTTCAAGATACTAACTCGAATTGTACCCGCTGCTTACCAACTTGCACTTCCAACTAATTTAAGAATTGATAATGTATTTCATGTTTCTTTGTTGAAAACGTATGTTCATGACCCTACTCATATGATTGATTGGAACTTGGTGCAGGTGGAACCCGAAGGAGAGTTCCTGGTGGAACCCCTGCGTATTCTGGATCGGAGAGAAACAACACTTCGAAACAGAGTCATCGCTCAGGTAAAGCTGCAATGGAAGCACTTTAGTCCTGAGGAGGCCACTTGGGAGACAGAGGGAGATTTATAGAAATCTCATCCAATCCTATTCCAATAAAGAAATGAACACTAAGGACATTGTTTTATTGAAGGGGGAAAGAATGTGACATCCCCAAAAATAAAGTATTTTTGAGATTTTAAATTTGTTGGAAATTATTCCGTTTTTAGTAAATTCAAATTTTGAAAAAATTTTCCATTTATGGAAATTCCAAATTTTGAATTTGAAAATTGTAATTAATTATTATGACTGTTGGGTAGAGATCTGATTTGACCCAACCAACTATTTGACTTGACATTTGTATGAAAATAGAATATTTTATACTGATTGTATGAGGACAAATGGAACAACCATGTTAAAAATCAGTTGACCATGACTCCATGAATGGGGAACATGTTGGAACTACCTCTGGGTTGACTATTACAAGTGGAGAATTGGAGATTTGGCCATGGGAATCCCCTGAAAATCAGGGATTTAGAAGCTATGAAAATTCCCAAGGGGGAAGAAAAACCTAGGAAAAAACATTCTTTTGTTAAATAACATATGCGAGGAGGCAAGACGCTACCAAGTATGTTGGGGGAAAAGAGACTATTGATTTTCCCTTGCTGTTATGAACACTACTGATCAAGTGTGAGGCAAGAGGAATCTGTTGGAGTTGAAGGACATTACTAAGGAGGAGTTTTCCAAGCTCTCCCTCATGGATTCATGGTCAGGTTAGGGGGTGAATCAGGAAGGTGATTTTGGCTGCTATAACATCCCCAAAAATCAAAATATTTGTGAGATTTAAATTTTGCTGGAAATTTATTTCCGTTTTTAGTAAATTCGAATTTGGGGAATTTTTGAAATTTATGGAAACTCCGAATTTCAAATTTGACATTGTAATTAATTATTGTGACTGTTGGGAAGAGATTTGTTTGGACTCACCTAACTATTTTGACTATGACAGTTGTATAAAAACAAAATATTTATATTAATTGCAGGAGGAAAAATGGAACAAGCATGTAAAAATTAGCTGACCATGACTCCATGAGTGGGGAACATGTTGGAACTACCTATGGGCTGATTATTACGAGTGGAAAATCAGTGATTTCGCCATTGGAAGACCCTAAAAATTTGGGATTTAGAAAATCTGCGAAAATCCCCAAAGGAGGGAAAAAAAGTTGGGCAAAAATGAGTAAATAGCATATGCGAAGAAGAAAGATGATGCCAAATATGCTGGGAAAGGATTACAAGTTTCTTTTATGTTATGAGCATTGTTGAGTAAGTGTGAGGCAAGAGGTTAACTACTGGAATTGCAGAACATTACTGAGGAGTTTCCAAGTTTGCCCTCATGGATTCATGGTTAAGCTAGGGGGTGAATCGGGCAAGTGGTTTTGGCTGCCCTATTCTACTGTTGGGAGGAACGTGGTTGTTCCCTTTGTTTTTTTTTGAACTGTTATAAATATGTAAACCTTTCCTTCTTTGTACGAATGATTGCATCTATTTGTTATAATGAAATTGTGTTAATGATTATATCTATTTGTTGTAATGTATTTAAATGTACTAAGATGAGATGGCTTTCATATATGATATATTTTCATTGTATGAAGATTATAACCAAGTATTAAATTCTTGGATTGCCCCACTTGAATTAGAAACTTGAGACAGAGTTATAACAAGACCTGAGCAGAAATCGGTTATCGATTATTTTATTTACCCTAACGAACAGGACAATCCTGAAGAAATTTTTTTGGAAAAAGTTATACTATAACCATCGAGACCAAATCCCCTTTACCTTTGGAAAATTTTTCCCCTTTCTTCCAAACCTGATATGAGCCTGAGGGAAATCGATTTTTGAATGACCCTCTTTAACTTGGGAAACTGAATTGCTCTGTAAGTATAAGGGTCCGAAGACTTTTATTCAGGACCTTTACCAACAAATTAACTTAGACTGTTGATTAAGGACATAAATAGTAGAGGACAAATTGGTGTGAAAAAACCGAGGTCAATTGTGCTTTCAGCGATTACAAACACCGAATACAAAAAAATTTCATGCACCAAGTTATGATAATGTTCGGGGTTTTGGGGTTAGGGATGTCGGGATTAAAAACACCTGACATTCAACAAAAAGAGACATGAAAAGCTGAATCACGAAATGCAAAGGGACTGCGGGCCCAACATTTCGGGGTTTCGGGGATCGGGGTGTTGGGGTTTATGAATACCAGTCGTTCCAAACAAAATGATAAGTAAAATGCTGAATTGTGAAATGCGAAGGGACTGTGGGCCCTACATTTTGGAGTTTTCAGGATTTCGAGGTTTAGTAAAACAAAGGAATTCCATGATTCTATATAGTAGGTCCCGAATGTCGAAATGTCAACCTTGTATTTAATCCTCTTTTAAATTATGTTTAGTATTTGTTTGAATGATTGGCATATCTGATATTATGCATCTCATTGTGCTAAGATGAAATAATTTACGTGGATGACATATGTTCATTGTGAGAAGTTTATGATCAAGACTAAATCCTTGGAAGGGTTCCTCCTGAAACAAAACGCTAGACAAAACTATCTACATATGAACTTGAATGAACAAATCCACCTACAGGTGTAGATTTGACTCTAAAATCTAGGTAGTATTGTCTATGTATAAATAAGCTTGAAAGGTACCGAACTATCTATAGGCACTTGTTTACTTCTTGTTTACTTCTGTGATTGAAGTTCTATCAAATCTATCGTTGAATAATTGAAATGGAGGAGGCTTATACATATAGTACTTATATATATATATATATATATATATATATATATATATATAGAGAGAGAGAGAGAGAGAGAGAGAATGTATACGGATACTAGTGCAGTTAGTACTGCGTACAGACTACATTAAAAGAAATTTAATAAATTAAATAAGAAAGGTTGAAAAGGGCTTAATGGGGTTTTCCACAAAGACAGGGAAAGTTGGGTAGACCCATATAAAACACGTTGCCTAAGCTCTCAAAGAAAATATGATTTTGTGTTAGAAGGTTAAAGTGCACGCACATATGAATGGTTGAGGCACTGGTGCTCAGATCTATGGTCTACAAGATTTTCTTGACCCCCTCGACTATTCTACTTTTAATGATGGGGGGCTCTAATATCGTGGGTAACAAAGGCACGCATATGAACGACTAAGGTGTCGATGCCCAGATCCACAGTTAAGATTAGATTCTGGACCCCCTCGACTATTCTAATTTTAATACTTGGGGGGAGGGGGGGTCTGGAAAGTTCGTTAAACAGTGCACTCAAATCTACGGTCCAGCAGCAGGCACATCAATGGATGGCTGATGGTGTTTTTCGGACCCCCTGACCATTCTTCTTTTAATGAAGGGGGGGGGTTGGAATGGAATGTTACTCTGGTGGGCCCCCTTCTCTAATGTGGCAACTCTGAATTAGTGAAATTCAAAGCACGAGATCAACGACTCCTATTGTTTCTCATCCAATGGTCCACAGGATTTCGGTAGCTTCCCTGAAGAAATTTTCACCATTCGTTCTTCTGAGGATAACTGGCCAAAATGATTTGGTGTTCTTCCACTGGATATTGACCCCTATGAGACGATTTTGATCTCCACCTCCCTTTGAACACTTCAGAGTTCTATCCCTTTATCTTCTTGAACAAAAAGGTTTCTTCGACCTAAGTCTAGATATCGCCTATATACGTTTGAGTATGTTGGAGTGGTTTGAGTGTTAAGGGAAGTAATAGACTCATGAAAAGAGTTTACCCACCAAAGCTTTTCTATTCGAAGTAGATTAGACTAGTGTAATAATATCCTTATGGACAAAAATGAATCGTTCCTTCTCTTAAATTATAATTGAATTATGTCATAGAAAGAAAAAAAAATTATAGTAAATTTGAGGTTCATTACATATGGTATTAGAGCGAAAGTTACAACACTGGGCCTAAACAGAGCAACATTAGTTTCTTAGTGTATATATATATATTATGATTTATGTAAAACTAATAAATCTTATGGTTACAAACAGAAAGCCTTTCGGCTTTGTGTTAATTATGGCAGTTCAGGAGGATGGAGAAATCAAGATGGAAGAAAATCTGCAGCAAAGACCTCCTGGAGATCCAAGACATAACAGTGATAGAAGCTCACCCATGGAAGTGTTGGAAACAATGAGGAATCTTATTGTTGAACTCCAGATTTTCAAAGCCGACAATGAAAAATTGAAGAAAGAACAACAGGAACAACAAGAGATAAATGAAGTCCTAATACATAGTATAGTAACCAAGAAAGGCCTGAAAGATGATAATCATGATGAGGAGGTCAGCAAAAGGGCCTCCAAGAATTTTGGTGCAGAAACAGAAAAAAGAGATAATTCGTCTGAAGGGACACCTTCAGCTGAAGACAAAACTATACCAGATAGAAAAAGAAAACAAACATACTACCTTGAAGGAGAATTTAAAAATATTAAACAATCTACATTTGATGGAGAATCTAGGACAGGAGAAGAAGTCGAGGCATGGTTGTTGGACATAAAAAAATACTTCCAGATCTACAACTATTCCAGCAACATGAAGGTTAGAATGGCCATCTACAATCTAAAGGGGAAGGCCAACATTTGGTGGCATGACCTGAAATTGGCCAAGGGCCTAAAGGAGACACAGTTGGAATGGTTCTCTTTAAGAAGTATTTCAAAAAACAATACCTTTCTGAAAGCTATTATGAAAGGAAGATGAAGGAATTTTACTAGTTACGACTCAGACAGATGACGATGGAGGACCTTATAAATAAATTTATGGAACTACTAAGGTTTCTACCATATATCCAGGAGGATAAGGTAAATATACAGTGATTCTTAAGTTGTTTACCACAAGCCTACCAACAAAGAATTGAGTTTGACAACCCTAAGTCCTTGAGTGAGGTATTCAAGAAATCACGAATGTGCTATGACCAGTATAAACAATGGGTAGAGTTTCCCATGACCTGGAA
>JASDQU010244948.1:107289-139101 GCA_032191745.1 Picea mariana
AAAATGCAGATTGAAACAAGCTTGCTAGAATGGTGGTGGCTTATCTCTGAGAAGAGATGTGACATCTTCACTCATTCGCAAGAAGATGAGTACAATGAGGCTCCAAAAGACATTTTACATCAAAAATAAATTCCAAAACCCTAGACATCCAAAAAACTAACCCTAGGAGAGGAAGTGCCAAAATTCATGTGGGCCTCGTTGGGGTCGTAAGTTGGTACATCAACTTCCCGGGGTCGTTACGTTTGCATACGATATTCATTTTAGGTGCACGATAGCTTATTGGAAAGATATATATGAGGAATAAACATTATTTCATCACACTTTGAATTTGGATATAGTATGACTGTAGCACGCCCATAAAATGTTGTTTAGGGCCTCAAAACGACCTTGGAAATTCAAGACCCAAAAACCTAGGAAAATAAATCCCAAAATGAAAACTACTTGTGAGCCATTTGGAATAGGTGGGTGGCCATCGATATCCATATATATAAATCCTCCCCCCTTAGGGAGAAATGTTCTTCATTTATTTGATTTCCCCCATCATATGAGGAAATTGCTATTGAATTTGGCCCTGAATTTGGCCCTGGGTGAGTTGCTTTCCTTGGTGCAGAAGTTTCCCTGCTTTGACAACCCGATAAATATGGATCCTCTGTTGGCGAGTGTGCTTGACCTATGTGTCCATGATATGATTAGTGGATTATTGTTCCAAGCTGTCAAGGTTGAGCTCTATTGGTGTGAATTGTTCTACTATCTTTGAGGTGTCCAATAATGGTGGAAAATATGGCCGAAGGAGGTCCACATTAAATAGTGGGTGAAATCCAAGTAAGGAGGGAATGTTTAGCTCAAAATAATTTTATCCCATGACCTTGGTGATGGTGTAAGTTCTACAGCAGAGTGGATGAATCCTTCGATGCGGCCCCTTAAGGTGTTATTTCGGCAAGTGTAACCAAAATTTATCTCCCACCTAAAATTTGTGTAGCACCCATTATTGATCATGGCATTACTTATACTTGGCATTGGACTTCTGTAAAATATCCTGAACCTATTGGAAAATTTTCTAGATCCGCTCAATGAAATAGATATCTTTGTAGGCTTCAGTTTCAACATGGGAAAATTCTATCTGGGTGGATAGAAGGGGAAGTGCAACATGCATGGGACCCAATTGTTAAAATCCCAACCCTACCTGAAAGGGGTTGTGTTCGGTTGAGTTATGTATGGATCTATTGTAGCTATGATGAACATAGGTAAGACTCTCATCCCATTTGAGAGGATGCTTGGAAATGTACATGCAAAAAATATGCACGATCATTGGGTTGACAACCTTGGTTTGGCCATCCATCTGGGGATGGAAGGAAATGGATTTGGTGAGCTTGTTGTCTAACAGTGACAAGAGGCTCGACTAGAATGTGATGAGGAACTAGTTGTCCCAATTTTAGGCAATGATTTGTGGTATCCCAAAATGAACCCACACTCGTTCAAAGAAAATCTTGGAAGTGGCCTCTATTGTATACTCTTCTTGCAAGCACCCAGAATCACCATTTTAGAAAAATGATCAACCACCAAAAAAACACAGTCATTTCCCTTCTTGGTTGATGAAAGGCCTGAAATGTAGTCCATTGATATGGATTCCTAGGGAATTTAAAGTGTAGGCATAGGGGTGTACATGCATTGTTTCTTAATGGTTGATTTGGAAATGGAATAGGCAGTGCAGGACCTGATATAATTACTAAAATCTTGTTGAAGTTTAAACCAATATAAATGTTGTTGCATCACTTGCACTGTCCTTTATATGTCGAAGTGTCCTACCACCCTACTTTTGTGGGATACCCAAATCATCTTTACTCACTTGCTTGATGGAATGCAGAGATGGAACATATGGCATAGTAGTCGATCCTAAATATGTAAATCAATGACAGTTTTGTTTGCGCCCAACATCTTGTAGGTGGTGGCAAAGTCAAGATCTCTCTCATAGAGTTGGCACCATATGAGGTCTCATGGCCATAGGATTTTAACACCGTGGTGAGTATTGCAATTGGAGGGTATCTGAGGAAATCATTGACGTATTTAGTGCTTCATGCCTTATACTTGATGTTGATATGGAACTGTTGCAAGTATCTGGACCACTTTTGATGGCAGTCATTCTACAATTTTCCTTCTATCTACCTAAACTTTAGCGTCTTATGATCGGTATGGATGAATGTCACCTTCCCGAGAATGTGATGGATACACTAAAGGCAGGATTGCACAATGGAGTGAATTGTTTTGTCATAATTAGGGTGCTTACGGATGACATATGATAGTGTCTCACTATGATAGGCCACATAGTGTCTCTACTAAGTGAGAACTGTGCCCACAATGTAGTTTGAAGCATATGTCTCAATGTCAAAGGGATATTTCAGGTTGGGTAATGAAAGCACTGGGGTTGATCACAAGTGTTGCTTCAATTCATTGAATTATTGCTTTTATGACAGGCCCCACACACAAATTTCCTTACCACCACCCATGGTTACTTGGATGAGGGCCCATGCAATATGGGAGAATCTCACCATGAACCTGCGATAGAAATTGGCAAGGCCTAAAAATATCTAAAGCTCAGTAAGTGTAGTTAGGGATGGCCAATCATGAATGAACTGGATCTTGTTTGGATCCACATGCACCCCATTCTCATTAACAATGTATCCTAGGTACTATACCCTGTCCATGTTGAAGGATCATTTTTCCAAATTTTCATATATCTTGTGCTATTGTAGAGTGTACAAAACATACTGAATATGCTACAAGTGTTCCACCCAATTATTTTTGTAGATGAGGATGCCATCTAGATAAACCAACAAAAAAGAGTTGGTGAAAGGCCACAAGATATTGTCCATCATCCTCATGAAATTTTTTGGGGAATTCGTCAAACCAAAGGGCATGAACAACCATTCAAAAAGAAATTCTTTGGACTTGAAGACAATTTTCCATACAATTGTCTGCTCTATTGGGACCTAATGGTATCCAGACTTTAGATCAATCTTACTGAAGTATTTTTCCCGCTTGAGTTGGTCAAGGAGATCATCGATTCGGGGAATCAAGTATCAATTCTTGACAGTAATTTTATTTAGGGTCTGGTAATCAATGCAGAGTCATCAGGTCACATATTTCTTCTGAACAAGCATGATTGAGCTTCCACATGGTGATGAGATGGGTCATATGTTCCCCTTTTGAAGAAATTATTGGATATGATGCTTGATCTATTCATTTTATAATAGAGAGGGGTGATAGATTGTTCCATTGGGTGGTGGTGCACCAGGGTTCATATTGATTGAATGCTTGACCTGATAGTGCAGAGGTACCCCCATGGGTGAGGAGAATATGTCTTTGTATTGTTCCATGACCTTATCCACTTATTTATGATGCATGGAGAGATCATCCACATAGGCCATGGATGTGGTTGTAACATTCTTCTCACTTTGAGAGTGAATCACCAAAAATAAAAGCTTCCCTGTCTGAGAGATGACCTTCCTGCATTGCTTGACAGAGATAAATGAAATGGAAGTAGGTGGGACTACCTTGGATATCGTGTACAATTTCCTATCCAAAGTAATAATAACATTGTGATGCATAGACTCATATGCAACATGAAATTTCCATAAATAAGGTTGGCCCAAAAGAACATCACAAACTTCAAGGGGTGATACATCACACAATACCTCATCTTTGAAGGGATTGATGTCATAGTACCGGAAACATTGTTTTTTGGCCCAAAGATAGCTTCCTTGGCGAAGCCATCTGATGGTCTATGGTTGTGGGTGTGGCATTGTCGACAAGGAAAACCAGTTGAAAACCTCCTTTGAGATGAGATTCTTTTGGATACCACTATCAAATATTAAGTGCATTGGAGTACCCTTCACCCACATATATGAATGAAAGAGGAAATTGTCTTCCTCTGGCTCATCAGGTTCACCAAGGTAGATATTGGTGGTATCAATGGTGGCACTGGGTTTCACATCAATAATCAGTATCCCCTTTTTTGGATTTGACTCAAAGTTGAAACCCACATTTGATTCAGAGGCTTTCACCTCAGCCACCAATGACTTCTTCGATTGCAAATAAGCAGTGTTATGCCAAGGGATCTTATGGAAGTCACACTACTTCCCAGTGTATTTCTTCATATTTTCATTGTCCTTATTTGTTTTTGGCTTAGAATGGTTGTCTTGAGGCTTTCCATATTTTATCTACACATTTTTCTGTGGGTTGGAGCTTCCCTTTCCCTACTTCTGTTGTGAGATGTTCCCATACCCAAACTGTTGTGTCTTTTGTTTAAGCTTCTACTTGATTTTGACAACATACTGATAGGTTGCGCCTAAGGATGAGATGTCGATAAAATCCATTTTTGTATGGATGAATCTATTCATACCTCCATGGTACTTGAGCACTAGATTTGACTCAAAAAATTTGATACCTAGCTTGGTGCACAAAGTATGGAAGATATTTGTGAACTCTGACACTGTTTGGTCCCTTTCCTGTCGCAGTGTTGTCCATCTTGTATATAGGTTGTCATAACTTTCAACAATGTAGTATTGTTCCTTGTTAGCATCCCTGAAGGAATCCCAGGTGAGTGTGACTATAAATAATGAGGTTTCCTCTGTTTCCTTTTGCTCACAGAAAGAATCCCACCAATTTTTGACATGGGGAACAACTTTGAGGAGCACAAATATAATTTTTTCTCGATTGGAAAAGTTATGGACAAAAAAATATCCTTCTAGCAGATTCAACCATTTTTCTACATTAACTGCATATATATGACCTTCAAATATAGAAATATCAAATTTTATTTGTACCTTGAAGGGAGAGGTGCCTCTGCACGAGGAAGATGTGTTGCCTATTGGTAGTCATTGAAGGATTTGCACAAAACTATTCATCATCTCATTCCTCTATTACACAAGGGATTTCTTGAGAAATAGTTTGAAATGATCTCATGTCTCATATCATTTCTCTTCTCCTTCCATGGAAGGTCGCTTGGGCATGTGAGATCTCTTGCCCTCAAGAGAAACAAGCTTGAGACCCATCTCTTTGTACCCTGACCTCGTCGGGGACTTGCATTAAGAAGGACAAGGAGCAGACCACTCTGATACCATTGATAGAGATTTTATGAGAATAATGAAATGAATACAATTCTATATTATTAAAACAAAGATGCAATGAAAAATAATAGAGATATAGTAAAACTTGGATTCTATTCAATAAATAAATATGTTTAAACTGTAAAATGCAGACTGAAACAAGCTTGCTAGAATGGTGGTGGCTTGTGTCTAATAAGAGATGTGATGGTTGCGCTCATTCAAAATAATATGAGTACAATGAGGGTCCAAAGGATTTTTTACATCAAACATGAATTCCAAAACTCTAGACATCCAAAAACCTAACCCTAGGAGATGAAGTGTCAAAATTCACGTGGGCCCTGTTGGGGTAAGTTGGTACATCAACTTCTTGGGGTCATAAATTTTGCATACAATATTAATTTTAGGTGCACGATAGCCCATTTGAAAGATCTATTTGAGGAATACACATTATTCCATCACACTCTGACCATTTTTATAGTGTGACCATGGAAATTCCCAAAAATGTTGTTTTGGGCCTCATAATAGCCCTGGAAGTTTAGGACCCAAAAAGACAGGAAAATAACTGCCAAAATGAAAATTGAATGTGAGCCAATTGGAATAGGTGGGTGGCCACTGATTTCCACCCACCTATTCTTCCTATCTTGGGAAACTTTTAAATTCATTGGCATGTTGCACCTTCTACCATAAAGTGATTCAAATAGACTCATCTTTAAAGATGTTTGATACCCATTGTTGTAAGAAAACTATACCAAATGAAGGTAGTCTTCCTATTTTGATGTATTATCCATCACATACGTACTGAGTATATATTCTATCACCCAATTTACTTTCTATTTTTGACCATCCGACTCAGGGTGATATGTTGTGCTAAAATTCAGATTTATCCCAAATACTTTAAATAGCCCTTTCCAAAATTTCAAGGTGAACTTGGAATATTTGTCAAATACCATTTTCTTAGGTAAACCGTGCAACTTAGCAACTTTGTGCATGTATATCTCAACAATGTTGGCTTCCTTGTATGTTGACTTCACTATAATAAAATGGATATCTTTAGTAAGATTTTCCACCACCACCATAATATAATCATGTTTCTTAGCAGTCCTAGGAAACTTAGTTATGAATTCCATGGTCACAACTTCCCACTTCCACTCAGGAATAGGAAAAGGTTGCAACAAACCTGCTAGATTTCTATGCTCAACATTGAGCTTCTTAAATTCAAGACATCTCGCAATAAAATCCACAACTTCCTTTTTCATACCTGGCCAAAAGTATTGTTTCTTGACCGCGAAAATTGTCTTCTGGTACCCTAGATGTCCAACATAAGGAACCTTATACATCTCCAACAATATTAGGCTTATCAAATATTGATAATTTGGCATGTATAATTTGCATCTATACATGAGGATCCCATCCTTTCTCAACTCATATCCTTCAAACTTCTATTGCAACATACCTTGTTGTAAAGTCACACCTATATCCATATACCGCAAATCTAATTTGGAAACTTCCAAAACATTTCTCATAAATTGGTTTGGTACATGCTAATTTTTGTAACATACATCTCATGAACCCTACTTTTTATTGCATCAACCACCTTGTTTTCTTTTCCTCTGATATGATTTATGTCAAAGTCATACTCACTGAGGAACTCTAAACACTTACTTTGTCTAGAATTTAAATTTGGTTTTCCAAACATATACTTCAAAACAAAGTGGTATGGTCTTAGCTCAAATATTTTACCCATGATATAATGCCACCACATATTCAAAGAATGCGCTATGGCTACCAATTCCAAGTCATGGGTAGCATATATCCTTTCATTCTCTTTCAACTTCCTTGATTCAAAGAATACCACATGTCCATTCTGACTCAGGACTCCGCCTAGTCCTTCCTTGCATACATTCATGCACACAACAAAGTCTACATTAGGATAAAAAATTCTCAAAATTGGTGCTGTTAGAAAACTCTTTAAGTGTTGCAAAATATTTGTGCAATACTAGGACCATACAAATTATGCACCTTTCTTCTGTAGGGATGTAATTGGATGTATAATCTATGAGAAACATTCAATAAACTTTCTATAGTGTTGTACTGGTCCCATAAAGGATCTCATTTTTGTGATATTTCTTGGCATTGGTCATTCTTCAATAGATTTTTATCTTTGATGGGTCCACATCTATTCCTTATTCTAAAATAATATGACCCAAGTAATTAATTTGTCGCTAATAAAATGTACACTTGCTCAACTTTGCATAAATTTGATGATCCCTCAATACCTGCAACACCATCCTCAAGTGTTTCTTGTGCTCTTTCTCAAACTTTGAATTAATAAGAATGTCATCCAAAAATTCGACTACTAACTTATCCAAGTAACTTCTAAAAACTCCATTCATTAAACACATGAAGGAACCACTGTGAACTCTTAATGACCATACATCATTGATGAATTCTTCTTTAATTTTCACTTGGTGATATCTAGATATGAGGTCTATCTTGGAAAATATCCTTGTGCCACTTAGATGATAAAAAAAATCATCTATCATTGGAAAATGATGCTTGTTCTTCATTGTTACCTTGTTCAACTATATGAAATAGATAACAAGTCTTAGTGTAAAATCGTTCTTTTTTACGAAAAAAAATGGTGCACCCCAAGGAGAGACACTTGGGCATATATACCCCTTCTTCATAAGTTCTTCAAGTTTCATATGAAATTCCTTCAACTTTGGCATGCTCATACTATAAGGATTCTTGGATACAGGTACTACTAGATTTCTAGAGAAGTCAATATCTCTTTTTGGAGGAAATCCCAATATCTCTTTAAAGACATCCTCAAATTCTTTCAACACTGCAAAATCTTCCCCACTTGGAAATTTATCCTTAGGTGCTTCTTCCATGTGTGTTGTGAATACCTAACACCCTTTTCTTCAATTTTTCTTCAACTACAATGTTGAAACTTCTCTCATAGTCACAACTCTTGGAATTCCTTGAACTGATCTGAAAATTTATCATCCATTCAAGTAAATTCCTTATTATAAAAATCTAGGACATCATGGTTCTCATCTAACCAATTCATACCAATGAGTAAATCATACGAGCCTAAAGGTACAATATTTAAGTCATCCTTTGTGTGCAATCCATTCATCTCTACTAGACATACCTTAACCATCTCATTGATTTTCCTTTTTTCTCCTATAGCTAACTGCACCAACCATGGTTTTCCAATATTTATTCTCAACAGATGGAATATTTCCACCATCTTAGAATCTAGATAACTATGACTAGCTCCCAAGTCTATTAAAATAGTAATGGGTTGTTCATTAATCTTAACTTCCACCTCCATCATGTGCGATTGGAACTCAGGTTGCTTGTTATCCAATGCGGTGTAAATATTTGGCAGATTTCTTCCCATGTCCTCTATTGTTGAAACTTGTTGTATACTGTGCACAACCCTTGCTTTTTCACCTCTTTGAGGGAAATCTCTACACATATGATTTCTGCTACAACGCCAACACTCCATAAGTTGTTTCCATGACTTTTGTCCCACTGTTTTTGACATTCTCAGCTCTTGGAGAGTCATCTATCCTTGTGCAGTGTTTCTGAAAAACATTGGCTTAGCCCCTTTCTTCCTTTGTTCCACCTTTCTTTTCATCTTGTCTTCCCAAACCTTTTGGAAAGTTGATCTTCCCCTTTTCTATTCATAAAGACACTTAGCGCACCTTATGGTTTCATCCAACTTTTTAGGGTCATCATATTGTATCTTTTCATTGATAAATGAGGGTATCCCACTTAGATACCTATGAATATTCACTTGTCCATCCTTGATAAAAGTCACATATTTCAACATCTCTAAAAATCTCCTTCCATACTCATCTATCGTCATTCTCCCCATATTGAGTTCAAAGAACTCCTTCACCTTCCTATCATAGTATTGCTTGGTTAAGTATTTATTTTGGAAATACCTATTGAACACCCTCCAAGTCACCTTCTTCTCATAAATATGTTGCACTTGAACATATTTATCCCATCACATCAATGCCTTTCCTTTTAACTGATAGATGGAAATTCTTCCTTATGCTCGTGCATAATAGTTATGTAGCTGGAAGTATTTCCTCATACCCAATAACCATGTCTTTGCATCCTCATCCTTCTTGTGTTGACCATCAAAGGTAGGAGGATTGATCATATGCATTTCCCCATGTAGATTTTCCACCCTATTCCTTCTCTTATGCTTTTCGACACGAGATGGACTCAAGATACTATGTGCTTTCCTGAAAGAATTCTTACCAACACTTATTTCTTCTCTTCTTTTCTCATCATGAGACCTGCGACTTCTTGATATAATCAACTTTGTTTCCTTATCCATTTTATTTTCTATTCTAACCAGGCTCTAGATCAATTTGACATTGAATTCATCTTGTTGCACCTTATCTCTCATAATCCTCTCATTAGCATCCTTAAAGCTCTAGACATCTTTCTGCAATCCCTTTAGATTTTCTACCAATTTCATGCGCTCCCCCTTGGATTTTGTACCATCGAAAACCAAACCAACATACAAATCCATGATTTCATCATCAGAGCTATAATTCCTCTATGCATCTTCCATGATTTTGACCTTTTGCATGGATTCTCTCCTACTCTAATCGCTGATAATTCTACAAAATGTTTAGGCAATTAAGATTTGTTAGATTATTTCATGCAACTACTACATGCAAAATTTGCACGATTTTTTCATAATCCTTCCCTCGGATTTCTTGGATGATTTTAACATTCAAAATTATAGTTCACATACCTGCACATCACTGTCTTTATGCGCATCACAACTCTATACCACACACAAATAGTTTTCCGCACAAACTAAACTTTGCACTACATGGAACCAATTCTTAGCACACACATCTATTCATGCTAGTCTATGGCCCATACAAGTCCAATTTTGAACGAAAAGCTATAATTCCACATTATAGCATCCCCAACCACCCAAGTCAGGCCATGTTAGTCCACACATCACTCTGATATTTCTCTAATACCACATTGTAACATCCCCAACTACCCAAGCTAGGCCATGCTACTCCATACATCACTCATGTATCTCTAAGTCAACGAAATTGTAACATCCCCAACGTACTATTGAGAAATGTTAATTTGAATTTTTACTATGTAGATTCTACTCTAACACAACTCCGCATAGTATCACCTAAAGTAATGAGCTCATCCCAAGTTGGATTCATGCCACACAACTTATAATAATGAAAGAAACATTATGTTTTCAATACAAACTTAAGCAACATAAGTAAATCAAATAATTGTGTGCACCAGGATGTTGATCACACAATATAACATCACACACATACATCTAGGCGTAATTTCCCACTTCTTATTTCACTATCTGCAGAGTCTATTTCTTTAAACATACACATAAATTCTAGCCTCTTGATGCACACAAGCCACATCCTTGAGCTCCCAAACAATCAATCCTCTTCCATGATGACTCATAACCAAAATCAAAAGGTTAACTTAACCAGAAATACTAACCACATTTTTCATATCCATGTAGAACAAATAATACATGATATAACACCATACTTGCATGTGCAAGAATCATTAAACAAAATAACATCAAACACTTATATACAACAACATACAAGAATTAACCCATGTCAAACATATATAAACAAGCACACAATAAACAAGACAAGTACATTACGAACACTTATCTTTAATGAAATTCACTAATTGTGGCCTTGAATCAGATGTTCCTCACAGCCATAGAAGTTGTTTATCACAATCTTTTAGAAACACGTTACCCCCGAGCTGGGGCTCAACTCTACCAGGAAAAATAATGCTAGTGACACACTAAGGTCTGACTCTCAACAAAATTTCTTAGTCCTAAATGCTCACTACTGCAACTAGCCCACAATCCATCATTCCCCATGCACCTATCACACCCAAGGAAGTGTGCCCCTTCTCTATTCAATTGTCCTTTGACTTCCCCACTTCCCTTCCCAGGGTTACCAGAAACAGGTCGGACAAGAAGTCTCCAAGCCCTGCGAATAATTCTCAATGCACTAGGGAATAACTCCCAACAAAATATCACCTAGAGAATATGCTCACGAGTCTGGAAACCACTCCACAAAAACCAATCTTTCACTTAGAGACATTTCTCACAGTCTACCAATTTGAATCCTCCACAGTATAATTATGGTTACATATGCACAACTCCCTACAAGATTCTCTATGTAGATAAAGTAATAATCCTATTTTCCATACAGTTCGACCCCCTTTTTCTCACAAGAGCATGAAACATGAATAATAATTCCATCCCCCCAAAAATACACTAAGGCCAACAATATATATATATATATATATATATATATATATATATATATGACATGTCTTATGTTGTTCCTAAGTTTATACTTTAAGGCTCTAAAGTATACCGTCAAGGCATCCAAAAAATAAAGAAAATTAATGAGTAAGAATCAATTGCAAAGGGTAAATCAGAGTTGGTTTCTCAAATGTCTCTATCTAGCTTCCCATTGTTCTTGGATGATGATTTCTCTCTCAATAACTGCCCATCAACATTCTAATTCAACTCGGGTAGTTGTTGTTTGTAGGATAGTATTAACTAAGTTCAAAGCAATGCTAGTTTGATCCTGTAGGCCAGGTTCTATGTTTGGTTGTCTATTACTTGGGACAGTCATGAGGATTAAAATTTTATTAAATTATAAAAAGGTTTTAGAAATTGTTGCTTCAGTTTTGTGGGATGAAATATAAAAGGAATCGTGGAATTCAAAATAATAACATAATAATAGTAAAGGTCGTTTCCTGTGCTTGAAGTAATTTGAGAAAAATAAAATAATAACAAAGTAACGTTGTTGAAAAATATGAGGCTTTAATCACGAAAGAATCTCATATCATAACATAAGAAGGGGAGAAAAAACAAGATTTCTAATGAAGTATAGAATATAATCATCTAACTGACCTACAGGTATTGAAACTGCTGATAGCAATCACAGAGAAAAAACTGTAAATGACTAGATAATCAAACAAATTCAAACTACAATAGAATTTTGTATTAAACTATTTCTGATCATTCATTAGAAAGACATGAAATAAAATAATGAAAGATATTTAAAACGGAGTGAAGGAAAACATAGCTTCAAGGTGACAGAATTTGGAATCTCTTACGCATTATCTATATCATTGTAAATCATAAAACTTCTAATACAATTGGCTCCCAAAAACAAAAATCCATTTCTTAGTATTATGAAGTTGTATTTATACATGATCACCAAACCTTTTTCCCATTGGTGATTAACTAACTTCCTAAGACTAACGGTTACAAGAATGAGCAATGTCAAACCATTTACATTTCTATTTTAACTGCTTTACTATTCCACTGATGAAAATATTCAAAATAGTATTTCATGTCTACGTTGATGAACCTCCACCTTTTGTTTTAAGACAGTGAATACATTTTCCCAGAAACTGCACTAAAACTCTAAGAGCTTCTGGAATATCCTTTGCTTCAAATAAGAAAAACTTTCTCTGCAATTCTAGTAGACGGTCTTTGATTATCTTTCTCATGAACTTAATGGTTTGTAACTTTAAGTTCGGCATTACTATCCATTTGTCAATTTGAGTGACATTGATTACCTTTATTTGCGGAATCTCTACCCGAATTTCTTCCAGATCCTCTTTGAATCTTAACTGATGCTTAACAATGTTAATTTCTCCTAACAACCCTTGACAGTCATTTTTTCCAACGTTCAATGAAGTTTTCTCTAAAAGGTCAAAACTTCCTTGACAATCGTCATTAACCTCTCTGGTTATTTTCTTGTTTTCTGTGAGGTTTTCCTCCCATACTTTGATTATTATATCACCTTTAATCTTCTTTGAAAAAGATAGCTTCTGAGTCTCTCTGACCTCCTCTTTTGTTGAAAAAACCATTTTTTTTGAAAATTTGTCTTGGCTACTTTCACTTCTGTTTCTTTCAGGAGAACACTCTCCAAGGATTTACTTGTTTCCTGAAAGTAATTCTGAATAAATTTCAGATTAAAGAACACTCCCTGTTGCTCTTTTTCTATCTTTGTATGTATTTCCAGCACCTGGGCTTGGAAGATTTCAAGCTCTACCACTTGATTTTGAATGGAAATAATCTTATCTTGTAACTGTTTATTCATTTCCTCTTACTGTAGGACCCGTGCTTGAGTGACCTGTATTTTCTGATTTGCTTCCTCTAAGCTTGCTTTCAGTTTTTAAATTTCCTGAATGTCATTTAATCTAGCTCATTCTAGACCCTTTTTTATCTCCCAACTGATATTTCTTTCAGTCTCCTTAATTGACCCTGTAACTGAGCTATCATCTGATCTTTCTACTCTAACATAGTTGTCAAACTACCCACATAATATAAATTTTTCGATGCTAAGGCTCCCATTGTGCTTGCTATTTTTGTAGCAAATTATCCCTCTTTAAGTTTTTGTTCATCTATAATGATCTTGTGCTTTTTAATCGTCATATCTCCTCTTGGATGCATCTCCTATTTTAGGATAGCCTTTCTCTTTTTACTGAAAAAATAATTGGAGGAAGGAATATCATCTCTAGAAATAGGCTCAATATCACTAACGTATAGATCTCCCTCTTGGGATTTCCATAAGTAAATTGCAATGGAGTCAAATAAGTAATGGGACTTCCAAGTTCTGTCGATGTTGTTCCTCCTACTTTTTTGGGAAAATTATCAGGGATTTTTGAGGGTGTTTCCAACTCCTTTCCTTTCCCTGCCTCTGATTTTTCTGTCTGGGGAACTTCTGTTTCTTGTGAAGGCATTTCATTCTCCTTCATTTTTCCCTTTGTATTTTCTTTATCCTGTACATTTGTTTCAAAGCCTGGGGGAGGCACTTCCTGTTCTGGAGGAGGGGTTGTGGATTCACCTTGCAAAATCTTTGGCAAACAACTTCACCTATGACTTTGAAAGGACATGAAACCAATCTGTAAGATAGGTGATAAGGCTCATACCCTATTGAATACCTCTTCATAAGTTTTAACCTCCTTGAATATATCATCATAAATAGATTTTTCGTGTTCATAAGATTTCATATTACAGTGCATCAAATGTCTTCTTACTAATCGATAAGGGTCATTCTTTCTGTGCTTAATATCTACTAGTTTTATTTCTTCTAATGCTTCAACTTCCACTTTAGAATGACCTAGGTTTAGTAATGAAAATTTCCCGACATACATAGGGAATATTGGCTAGGATTTCTTTTGAGATGCCTTTAGCTCTATTCCAATACCACCTTTCACTATTTGATGTGCTACCTCACTCAATACTAGTCTGTCTGGGAGGAATTTTGGGAGTGCGTGAGGGTGGATTAAGCACCCATAAACCCTAATGTAAGAGAAGTTTTCATCAACAAACTAGTCGGTTATTGCTTTGAGATTTTCTGAGACTGGCTCAGAAATATGAGGGGGTTCACGGTCAAAAAGCATCTTATGCATTGGAATTACTATGAAATGACAAATTTCATAAAACACATTCTTATCATTTTATTCCCATAGCATAGAGTGATATTCATGAATGGCTTTAGGGAAGGTTATATTCCAACTCCAATTCATCAGGGGAAAAGGAGTCACAAAGCAGATTGCGTCCATAACGTACGCTGACATGTAAAAGGCCACTGGCTGACCTTTAGATTTTTCAACTCTGTAATTTGTAACTTCTTGAGCTAGGTTATCAGACAAAATCTTACTCCATTTAAAAGTCTATCCTTCTGAAGCTTCTTCTAAAAAGGGCACCCATTCTGCAAGAAAATGGCATGGATTCTTTTTCCTGAAAAGTCTACATAGCATAATGGCTACATAGACCATGTACTCGTTCAAATATGTTGTGTCATAAACCCCTTTAGTATTGGCCCTAAAATTTGATGGACATATCCACCATTCTCTGATTAAATTGGGATAAGTTCGGTCTGCCTCAGTACACTCCCTTTGAAATTCAGCTAAAAACTCGACATTATAAATGTACTTTGGATTTGGTGAGAGTTTATACATTACTTGTATATGTTCTGGCCTGAATGAGCCGACAACGACTCCTTGATCATTTAAAATGATTCTTGTCAGGATATCAACCTTTTTCGAGGCCCAATTGATCATGTCATTGTATTCCATAAGCTGAGGGTGCATTGCGATCTTATGAAGCTCTGATTCTTCTATATCTCAAAAGTGATTCTCAGAATTAGTAGGAGAATTCTTGATTTCGTAATCCAGGAATTCAGAGATTCGTGTCCAGGATTTAATTGAGTTGATGGCGTGTGGCGTAGTTTCGGATATGATATCTCCATCTGGATTATGCATCTCCTCTGTATATTCACTCTTCTTTGGTGCCATGAATTTATGTTGGATGGAAAACCTGTCACAAAAAAGGAGTGTATGAGCTCGGTTGAATGTGTCTTACGCTTGATAGTATGAAATAGAATATGTTGCAAAAAAGAGACCTTTAAACTCTCTTTTCATTCATTTAATG
The DNA here is from genome assembly GCA_032191745.1 of Picea mariana. Lineage (NCBI taxonomy): Eukaryota > Viridiplantae > Streptophyta > Pinopsida > Pinales > Pinaceae > Picea > Picea mariana. The sequence continues at coordinate 122,917 of JASDQU010244948.1, forward strand.
ATGAAGATATTGATGCAGCTGACAAGAATTCAATACATTGAATGCATTGGGTATTTACTAAGATACGCATTAGTGTCACATATCATCAATTATCCTTTATTAATGTGACCACATTTTGGCTCTTTTGAATTCAAAATTCGGAAAAATTCATTCAATCAAAAACCAAAACGTGAACAAACATAAAAAGTTTGATTGTCATTAATCATGTTTCCAAAACATAATTGATTTAGACTAAACACAGATTAAGAGTCGAGACTTTGTGTTTCAAGATTTTGGGGATCGTGTTGACAAGAGGTATGTTATCATTGAATCTTGATTTCTGAAATTGCGAAATCATGACAAGTTTAAATTAGGACTTAACTTCATTTTAGTAAAACAATTAATCAGTATTAAACCCACTTTGATTCTTCTAAGGTTTCGGGGATCATGTTGACAAAAGGTATGTCATCGATGAACCCCGAATCCCAAAATCGCAATATGATTATTTTAAACCTTAAATTTTCATATTAGTGAATTAATTAATCAGGATTAAGGACTAACTCCCAAAACAAGACTAATTCGATTTAAACACATATTATGAATCGGGAATTCTCATTTTGGGATTTTGGGGATCGTGTTGACAAGAGGTATGTTATCGATGAACTCTGAATCCCGAAATTGCAATACGATTAACGTAGTCTTTAATAATTAGTAACTTCCATATTTTGAGAAATCGGGGATCGGGATTCTGCGGTTGGAAATGCATTAAAACATATGTTCTCAGTAAACCCCAAATTCCAAAAAAAATTTAAAGGTTAATCTTAACTCGTTTAGGGTTTAAGCTTTTCGTGATTTAAAAAATAGTTTTACAGAAAGCGCATTGGGACTTTTATAACATTTTTGGTTTTTTGCCTTTTATTATTTAAAGAATAAAGCTTGTTGATATTTCAATACCGGGCTTTTGGAAATGATAGTGAGGATTATGCTTTATGAAAATCTGAAACCTGAAAAAGGAAAACTTTTTTGCCTTAGAAATAAAACTTTAAAAACTGTTTCAACACCTTCCACTTGACACTTGTCACCTTTAGAAGTATCTTTAAGAAACTTGGTGACCCATTCCCTACCCTTGATAAATTAGGATAAAAAAATATCCATAACATTACACTTTACACGCTTTGAAAATATTATTATAATATTCCCCCCTTTTCCCTTTTTCGGTGGAGTTGGCCCCCTATCTCTTTTCATTTGACTCAGTCTGTGTGCAGTGATACAATATTATATTAATAACCATGATTAGAATTACATTGATAGGTGCCTTGGTCTATTGCATCTAGGCTCACTATCCTCATAACCACACAGGCTCTTCGGCCTCAAAACATATCCATTCATTCCCACGCACTAATCCAAATGCACACAACATAGTGCAATGAGCACACTTACCCAGGTGTGTGCAACACATAAAATGTGTGCACCCTATCCCTGATAACACATCTTCGTGCACTACTCTAATATGTGCAACATCAAAACTTAATTACAATGTCTCACCAGCCTAAATTTTCATACATTTATATTTGGTACCAATCGCCTCACCATCCTATATGTACAATTATAAAGGGTTCTATATCAGGGACATTACATTAATGTTCCAACACATCGTCAGTCTTCATAGTAGAGGTAGGGGACTGTAAGTTTTTGTAGAGTTTTTTTTCTCGGTGCACCTTTAAGTAATATATGCACCGGTAAGTTCATGAACAATACAATAGCAGTGCATCCATGTTCCAATAGCACTCCCATAGTTTATAATAAAATTACATGCACTAAATAAATTGCATTTGTGTCACTGAAAAGTGCACATTGAAACATTCATGAAAAGTGCATTACCGGTGTGTCCATGTTTCAGTAGTACTACTATACTTTATAAAAAAAATTGCATGCATCGAACAAATCCCACCAATGCTATTCAATGGTACACCCCATGTGTCTTTATGTCTAAAGGTGCATCATGTCAGGGTAAATAAAAAAAAAATTACCAAATCGATTTTCATTGTTACAATGCATCATGTTCTTCCAAACTCTCAAGAAAGCACCAGTGCTCAACTTTCTTCCTAAGATGCCCTATTTTCGGTGCTCTACAACGGCTAGGATAGCTCCATTGGTGGATTCCACCCATTTCAAAATTTTGGAAATTACCATGAATTTTCATTTCCTCTGAATGGTGAAACCGTGCCTCTTGGGGACAAAAGAGACTAGGTAAAATATTTATTACCTTCCTATTTACATTTTCATCCAATTAAAATTATAATTTAGATTGAAATTTTACATTTTTTTCAATTTTTTTATGCAGTGTGCTTGAACGGTTCATCTCACCCCAAATTGATGTGTATTGTGTTAAAAAATTAGTGTGCACCTTGACTGGTGTGTATTGTGTTAAATACACAATGAGCACCGCTTATAGCACACCCATATATTTTTTCACCGGTGTTGTCCAATCTAGTGCATCACGATAAATTACTAAGAAGAAAAGTGGTGTGTCCTTTAGAACTCCCCGACAATGACACAAATGGGGCTCATTCCTACAATGGAGCATTACACTTAATTAATGACACCACTATCTCAACGATATATAAAATTTAACCTAGTAGTGAATATATTTTAACTAATTGAACTTAGGCATACTCGAAACATAACAGTTAGGCAAATGAATGTTCAAGCGCACCACCATACTTTATAAAAAATACACACACTCATACACTTCACTTAACTAATTGAATCACTAACATAACGATTTATAAAATTTAGTGTATCGTTTCAACCGTTGTAATAAACCACACCATCCCTGTATAAGGAAATTCACCATGACATATATTGTCTTAATTTTCATAGTGGGGTGTCTTAGTGGATGCCTCGTTCCAAATGCACTCACATTTACAACTCAACATGGAACAAAAGGACGGTGCTCCACTATCACGGTGGTACTAGTGCATTAGTATTAACACCTCACACCAACTCATTGTGTCATTTTAGTGGACATCATGTAACTAGTGATGTATACAATAGAACACAATGTTAAACAAAATGCTAGTGCTCCAATAACATGGTAACACCTATGCCTTTATATTAACACATCACACCATGTAAGTTCATATTCAATAATTTCACTGGCCAGTGTGGATTGATCATAAATACACACCGGTAATGTAAAGAGCATAGCATGAGGCCTAACTTTTACAAATTTGCAGTGCATTGTGTCTTATGGTAAGCACCACTAAGATGCTTGGAAGTTAGCCAATTGAGATAAATGCACCAGTGCATTCTATTAATCTAACACGCCACTAATTTTTTGAAACAAAAATTTCCTCCATTGTGCATCAAATAAATAAAATGAATTGATAATATGTACTACAACACAACAAGAAAAATACATAATTGTTATAACCCTAAATTACACCAGACATGCATACCTAGCATCTGGCCATCTAACTTGTTATTTTTGTTAAGCCATCTTTGAACAAGATCTTCTAAAAACCATTGTTTTGAAGGTGCACGTGCCCTGCACCACTATTGCCCATGTACACACACTTGTTGCACCACTACATCCTGCGTACACTCACAAAATATCATGAAAAATGAAAATTGCAAACAGATACAGGTTTCTAGGCCGTTACTTAACCATTTGACCGCTCATAGCCAGTCACCCCAACCGTTACTATCTCCTTTGGCCTATAAAATAAGGTGTTGGGGTCCCATTTCAAAGAGAAGCATGAGAGCATAGAAAATCTTCCCATTTCCATATTCCCCCTTTGCCCCAATATTTGGCAACCAGATTGTGAGTTTGAGCTAGAATTCCCTTGTCCTCCATTGCAATCCCTTGCCATTTCCCTAGAGATAACTGAAGAGGAGAAGGAGATGTGGAAGAATTTGGTGCATTTTGAAGAGGATCCCAGGACCGAGTTCGAGGAGTAGTGTAGGTCTCATATTGTAAACGACTTTTGTGAGATTAATATAAAGAAGTACATTTTTCGTCCCGCCAAATGACATCTTAAATTTCTATGATTTGATTACATTTCTTGTTTATGATGTCTAACCCACTAATCCATATATATAATGAAGTCTTGTAGTTTCTTGTTTCTATTTTGGTGAATGCAAGTCATCCTTGGGAGGTGACTTGAAGTCAGGAAACAACTAAGAACAAAGGGATTGACACCGGACAAGGATTTTAAGGTATGCCTACCAGATCCCCATACTTTTTCTTTTATGTATGATTGTGGGGCAATGTCATGATAGTTGATAAAAAGTAGGAGACTTTAGAAGGTTAGCTCTGCCTGGACTTTAGAACCCTGGTGTAGTCCGTAGAGGGGTTTTCCCACTTACAACAATAATAATTTACCATATCAGTTCATTTATGGGATGCCCCATTTATCTAGGTGGATATCAGTGGCCACCCACCTTTTCCAACTGGCTCAAAACAGTTTTCTTGCAATTTTGGCAATTTATTATTTTTAGCAGTTTTAACTTTCAGGGACATTTTGAGGGCCAAAATGAAGGTTTTTCGGTATCAATCTTCTCAAAAATATTCTAAGGCATGATTGATCCCCTAAAATTAATCTCCTCAATGATGCCTTTCCAACAGGCTATCATATGCCTAAAACAAAGATCTGCAAAAGTTACAACCGTGGGAAGTTGATGTACTAACTTACCCAAACGGGGCCCACATGAATTTTGGCGCTTCATCTCCTAGGGTTAGGATTTTGGATGTCTAGGGTTTTTGGCATTCTTATTTATTGTAAAAATTCCTTTAGAGCCTCATTGTAATGATTTTCTTGCAAATGCAAGTAGCCGTCACATCTCTTCTCAGAGATAAGCTGCCACCATTCTAACGCGTCTTTCACTCTGTATTTTTATAGTCTATGTGCATTTATTTCATTAATAGAAATCATGTATTACTGTATATCTGTGTTTATGGTTGCATCTTTGATACATTTCTATTATATTATTGAATATCTATGATATCTCTGTGCATTTCTTTATTATATCTCCGCTCTCATTTCATGCCGAAAATAAATCTGGATCAGTGGTATCAGAGTAGGTTGTTCTTGATTGTTTTTTCAGTGCATGTCCATAACGAGGTCCGAGTATAGAAAGTTGGGTATTGATCTTGTCTCGCTTGAGGAAAATCGCTCTCGGACACCCAATAAACCCTCAATGGTGGAAGAAAAGAAAAATGACAGAGTAGACGATCCTATCAATCTTTTGCTTGAGCAAGTTCTCACGCGATAGAGGGATGAAATGATGGAGAATTGTTCTAACATCCTTCAATGCCTCCCAATATCATTAGGTGCATATTCATCAAGCGACCACTTTGGAGGCACCTCACCTTTTAAGGTACGGGTCAATTTTGATATTCCTATATTTGAAGGTTAGATAGATGTGGATGCCCTAGAGAAATGGTTAAATCTGTTAAAAGGTTATTTCTCTATTCACAATTTTGCCGACAGAGAAAAGATCATATTCATGCTCCTTAAAGATCTCCCCCATGTCAAAAATTGGTGGGAAACTTACTCGGAGAAGAGTTCCACAAAGGAGTCTGGAATATATGGGGCTGAGCCCACTTGGGATTTTTTTTTGGATGCAGTAAAGGAAAAGTATTACCATGTTGGAAACTATAAGGACCAATACATGAGATGGACCACACTGTGACAAGAGAGGGGCCAAGAAGTTCCAAAGTTCACCAATACCTTCCATACCTTGCGCAACAAGCTGGGTATGAAAGAATCTGAATGACATTTGGTTCTAAAATACCGTGGGGCCCTACACAGATACATCTAGATTGAAATGGATTTTCTGGAAATCTCATCACTCGGTATTTCTTATTGATATGCTGTTAAAATCGAGTAGAAATTTAAGCACCAGAACAAATGAGGGTTTGGGTTTGTAAATATACAACAACCAAAGTATGAAAAATACGTCCCTAACAAACAATCTCCCAAAAACCATTCCAAGCCATAGGAAAAGAAGGGTCACAGGAAGATAAATAAGGACATGGTAAAATTGTGTGATTTCCACAAAATCCCCTGGCACAACACCGATGAATGCCGCTCAAAATAGTCATTGGTGGCTGAGATCAAATACAAGGAGAAAAACACTGATTCAGAATCTGATTCTGAAAATACTAGTAAAGGAAAGATCATTGACATAGAGCCCACTACTATTGTTGTGACCACAAAAATTCAACTAGAATAACCAACAGATATTGAAGAGGGGGAGTTCCTTTTTCATTCACAGATGTGGGTGAAGGGGACCCTGCTGCATTTTATTGTTGATAGCAGGAGCCATAAGAAACTCATCTGAGCAGAGCTCATCAAATAGTTGGTATTGTTGACAACACCATGCCCGCAACCATACAACATTAGGTGGCTTCGCCAAGGATGAGATCTTCATGTCAGCCAACAATGTCAATTTTCATACGACATCTATCCCTACAAGGATGAGGTATTATGTGATGTTGCCCCACTGGATGTCTATGATGTTCTCTTGGGCCAACCATATATGTGGAGACACCATGTTGTTTATGAGTCTTGAGCCTAAAGTGTCATTATTTCTATGGGGGGTCATATCTACAGAATACCAGAGGTAATTCTGACTACTATTACACCTAAAAAGTGTCGCAAGGTAGTATCTCATACTACAAAATCTAGCTTCTTCATAATCTGTTCAAAAGCGGAACAAAAGGATACTGCAACCACTACAACCTCGGCCCAATCACCTTCTATCCAACTGAAGTAGGTTGACAAGATTGCAACAAAACACAGAGATTCCTTCTGCACACATTCATCTCAGATAGACCAATTGGTTGAACAAAATCATCCCATCCAGCAATAGGTTCATGACAAACTTCCACAAACTGAGCAGTGCAACATCTCCAACAAGACAAGCAACTCACCAAGATGTAGATTCAACAAACGCTTTTCCCTCTCCCCTGAACACTCAACGCAATGGATACCATTTTTTCCTAAGGAGGGATGATTTATCCATGTGGATATCAGTGGCCACCCACCTTTTCCAACTGGCTCAAAAATGTTTTCTAGCAATTTTGGCAATTTACTATTTTTAGCAGTTTTAACTATCGGGGCCATTTTGAGGGCTGAAATGAAGGTTTTTTAGGATATAGATTCTCAATGATAGATGAAGTCATTATTGATCCCCAAAAATTAATCTCTTCGATGATACCTTTCCAATGGGATATCATATGCCTAAAAAAAAGATCGTAGGTAAAAGTTACGACCCCGAGAAGTTGATGTACTAACTTACCCAAACGGGGCCCACATGACTTTTGGCGCTTCATATCCTAGGGTTAGGTTTTTCGATGTCTAGGTTTTTTGGCCTTCTTTTTTATTGTAAAATGACCTTCAGAGCCTCATTTTAATGATCTTATTGCGAATGTAAGTAGTCGTCACATCTCTTCTCAGAGATAAGCTGCCACCATTCTAGCGACTCTTTCACTCTGTACTTTTACAGCCTCTATAAATTTATTTCGTTAATAAAAATCTTTTATTAATATATATATTTGTTTATGGCTTCCTTTCTCATACATTTTTGTTATATTATTGAATATCTGTGATATCTCTATGCATTTCTTTATTATATCTCTTCTCTCATTTCATGCCGAAAATAAATTCGGATCAGTGGTATCAGAGTAGGTTGTTCTTGATCATTTTTTCAGTGCATGTCCCTGATGAGGTCCAAGTATAGAAATTTGGGTCTCGATATTGTCTCTCTTGAGGAAAATCACTCTCACACACCCAAGAAACCCTCAATGGTAGAAGAAAAGAAAAACGATGGAGCAAGTGATCCTATCAATCTATTTCTTGAGAAAGCTCTCACGCGACGGAGGGATTAAATGATGGAGAATTTTTCCCACATCCTTCAATGCCTCCTTATAGCATCAAGCGCATCTTCATAAAGATGCCACTTTTGAGACACCTTGCCTTTTAAGGTATAGGTCAATTTTGATATTCCTATATTTCAAGGTCAGATAGATGCATATGCCCTAGATAAATGGTTAAATATGTTAGAAGATTATTTCTTTGTTCACAATTTTTCCAATAGATAAAAGACCATCTTCGCGCTCCTTAAAGCTCTCCCCCATGTCAAACATTGGTGGGAAACTTACTAGGAGTAGAGTTCCATAGAGGATTTTGGAATATATGGGGCCGAACCCACTTGGGATTTTTTTGTGGATGCAGTAAAGGAATAGTATTACCCTATTGGCAACTATGAGGACCAATACATGAGATGGACCATAATGTGGCAACAGAGGGGCCAAGAAGTTCCAGAGTTCACCAATACATTCCATACCTTGTGCACCAAGCTGGGTATGAAAGACTCTTAATGACATTTGGTTCTAAAATATCATGGGACTCTACATAGATATATCCAGACTGAAATGGATTTTTTGGACATCTCATCACTTGGTGTTGCTTATAGATATGTTGTTAAAATCGAGAATAAATTTAAGCACCAGAAAAAATGAGAATTTGGGTCTGAAAATCTACAACAACCAAAGTATGACAAATATGACCCTAACAAATAGTCTCCTAAAAACTAGTCCAAGCCATAGGAAAAGAAGGGTCATAGGAAGACAAAGAAGGACACTAGAAAATGGTGTGATTTCCATAAAATTCCCTAGCACAACACTGATGAATGTCTCTCAAAAAATTCATTGGTGGTCGATATCAAAGACATGGAGCCGAACACTGATTCAAAATATGATTCTGAAAATAATGGCAAAGGAAATATCATTGACGCATACCCCACTGTTATTGTTGCGACCACAACAATTCAACCAGAAGAACCAACAGATCCTAAAGAGGGGGAGTGCCATTTTCATTCATAGATGTGGGTGCAGCGGACCCCGCTTCTTTTTATTGTTGATAGCTGAAGCTAGAAGAACCTCATCTTAGCAGAGGTCATCAAACAATTGGGATTGTCAACAACACCACACCCGTAACCATACAACATCGGGTGGATTCGCCAAGGATGAGATCTTTGTGTTAGCCAATAGTGTCAATTGTCATACGGCATCCATCCCTTCAAGGGTGAGGTATTATGTGATGTTTCCCCACTGGATTTATGTGATGTTCTCTTGGGCCAACCATATATGTGGAGACACCATGCTATTTATGAGTCTCGACCCTTCTGTGTCATTATTTCTCTGGGAGGTCATCTCTACAGAATACTAGAGGTAGTTCTGACTATTGTTTCACCTAAAAAGTGTTGCAGGGTAGTATCTCATGCTACAAAATTCAGCTTCTTCACAATCTGTTCAAAAGGGGAATAGAAGGATACTACAACCACTACAGCCTCATCCCAATCACCTTCTATCCAATAGAAGATGGTCGACAAGATTGCAGCAAAACATAGAGATTCCTTCTACACACATTCATCTCAGATAACTTGATTGGTTGAACATAATCTATCCCACCAACAATAGGTTCGTGATAAACTTCCACAAACTGAGCAGGACGACATCTCCAGCAAGACAAGCAACTCATCAATATGAAGATTCAATGAATGCTTTTCCCTCTCCCCTGATCATCCAACACAATGGATACCATTTCTTCCTAAGAAAAGAGGATTGATCCAGGCGGATATCGGTGGCCACCCACCTTGTCCAACTGGCTCAAAACATTTTTCTGGCAATTTTGGCAATTTACTATTTTTAGTAGTTTTAACTTTTGTTGCCATTTTGAGGGCCAAAATGAATATTTTTTAGAATAGAGCTTCTCATTGATATACGAAGGCATGATTGATCCCCCAAAATGAATCTCTGCAACGATACCTTTCCAACAGGCTATCATACGCCTAAACACAGAGATCGTATGCAAATGTTATGACCCCGGGAAGTTGATGTACTAACTTACCCAAATGGGGCCTAGATGACTTTTGGCGCTTCATCTCCTAGGGTTACTTTTTTGGATCTATAGGGTTTTTTCCATTCCCTTTTATTGTAAAAATGCCTTCAGAGCCTCATTTTAATGATCTTCCTGTGAATGTGAGTAGCTGTCACATCTCTTCTCAGAGATAAGCTGCCACCATTCTAGCAAGTCTATCACTATGTATTTTTACAGTCTCTGTACATTTATTTCATTAATAGAAATCGTGTATTACTGTATATATGTGTTTATGGTTGCATCTCTGATACATTTCTATTATATTATTGAATATATGAGATATCTCTATTCATTTATTTATTATATCTCCGCTCTCATTTCGTGCCAAAAATAAATCTGGATCAACAGTATCAGAGCAGGTTGTTCTTGATCATTTTTTCAGTGCATTTCCCCGATGAGGTCCAAGTATATAAAATTAGGTCTCGAGCTTGTATCTCTTGAGGAAAATCACTCTCGCACACCTAGGAAACCCTCAACGGTGGAAGAAAATAAAAACGATGGAGTAGACGATGCTATCAATCTGTTGCTTGAGCAAGATCTCACATGACAAAGGGACAAAATGATGGAGAATTTTTCCCACATCCTTCAAAGCCTCTCGACAGCAATAGGCGTATCTTCATCAAGACCACTGTTGAGGCACCTCGCCTTTTAAGGTACAAGTCAATTTTGATATTTCTATATTGAAAGGTCAGATAGATGCAGATGCCCTAGATAAATGGTTAAATATGTTAGAATTTTATTTCTCTGTTCACAATTTTTTCGGTAGCGAAAAGATCATCTCCGTTCTCCTTAAATCTCTCCCCCATGTCAAACATTGGTGGGAAACTTACTGGCAACAGATTTCCACATAGGAGTCTGGAATATATGGGCCCGAGCCCACTTGGGATTATTTTGTGGATGCGGTAAAGGAACAGTATTACCTTGTTGGAAACTATGAGGACCAGTACATGAGATGGACCACACTACGGCAAGAGAGGGACCAAGCAGTTATGGAGTTCACCAATACCTTCCATACCTTGCACACCAATTTGGGTATGAAAGAATCCCAACAAAATTTGGTTCTGAAATACCGTGGGGCCCTATAAAGATACATCCAGACTGAAATGGATTTTTTGGACATCTCATTACTCAGTGCTACTTATCGATATGTTGTTAAAATAGAGCATAAATTTAAGCACCAGAACAAATGAGAGTTTGGGTTTGCAAATCTTGAACAACCAAATTATGACAAATACGGACGTAACAAAGAGTCTCCCAAAAACCAATCCAAGCCATAGGAAAAGAAGGGTCACGAGAAGACAAAGAAGGACACCATAAAATGATGTGATTTCCACAAAAGCCCCTGGAACAACATTGATGAATGTCACTAAAAAAATTCATTGGTGGATGAGATAAAAGACAAGGAGACGAAACCTGATTCAAAATCTGATTTTGAAAATAATGGTAAAGGAAATGTCAATGAAGTAGACCCCACTGCTATTTTCATGACCACAACAATTCAACTAGAAGAACCAACAGATCCTGAAGAGGGGGAGTGCCTTTTTCATTCACAGATGTGGGTGAAGGGGACCCCACTGCATTTTATTGTTGATAGAGGAAGCCAGAAAAACCTCATCTCAATAGAGGTCGTCAAACAATTGGGATTGTCGACAACACCACACCCACAACCATACAACATCAAGTGACATTGCCAAGGATGAGATCTCTGTGTCAGCCAACAGTGCTGATTGTCATACGAAATCCAACCCTTCAAGGATGAGGTATTATGTGATGTTTCCCCACTAGATTTCTGTGATGTTCTCTTGGGCCATCCATATGTGTGGAGACACCATATTGTTTATGAGTCTCAACCCCACAGTGTCATTGTTTCTCTAGGGGGTCATCTCTACATAATAATAGAGGTAGTTCTGACTACTGTTCCACCTAAAACATTCCACAAGGTAGTATCTCATACTACAAAATTTTGCTTCTTCATAATTTGTTCAAAAGGGGAACAGAAGGATACTGCAACCACTACAGCCTTGGCCCAATCACCTTCTATCCAAAAGAAGCAAGTCAATAAGATTGCATAAAAACATAGATATTCCTTTTGCACACATTCATCTCAAATATCCCAATTGGTTGAACATAATCAACCCCGCCAACAACAGGTTTGTGACAAACTTCCACAAACTGAGCAGTGCGACTTCTCTAGCAAGGTAAACAACTCACCAAGATGCAGATTCAAAAAATGCTTTTCCATCTCCCCTGGGTACTCAATGCAATGGATACCATTTATTCCTAAGGATGTAGGATTGATCCAAGTGGATATCGGTGGCCACACACCTTTTTCAACTGGCTCAAAACAATTTTCTCGCAATTTTGGCAATTTACTATTTTTAGTAGTTTTAACTTTTGGGGCCACTTTGAGGGCTAGAATGATGATTTTTTTGGTTTGAGCTTCTAAATGATAGATGAGTTTAGGTTTTTGGATGTCTATGGTTTTTTTCATTCCTGTTTATTGTAAAAATGCCTTCAGAGCCTCATTTTAATGATCTTCTTGCGAATGCATGTAGCCGTCACATCTCTTCTCAGAGATAAACTACCACCATTCTAGCGAGTCTTTCACTCTGTATTTTTACAGTCTCTGTACATTTATTTTATTAATAGAAATCATGTATTAATGTATATCTATGTTTATGGTTTCATATCTAATAAATTTATGTTATATTATTGAATATCTACAATATCTTTCTGCATTTCTGTATTATATTTCCACTCTCATTTCATGCCAAAAATAAATATGGATCAGTGGTATCAGAGCAGGCTATTTTTGATCGTTTTTTTAGTGCATGTCCCTACCAAGGTCCGAGTATAGAAATTTGGGTCTCGAGCTTCTGTATCTTGAGAAAAATCTCTCTTGCACACCCAAGAAACCCTTAATGGCATAAGAAAAGAAAAATGACGGAGAAGACGATCCTATCAATTTGTTGCTTGAGAAATCTCTCACACGACAGAGGGATGAAATGATGGAGAATTTTTCCCACATCCTTCAATGCCTCCTGATAGCATCAGGTGCATCTTCATCAAGTGACCACTTTGGAAGCACCTTGACTTTTAAGGTACAGGTCAATTTTGATATTCCTATATATGAAGGTTAGATAGATGCGGATGCCCTAGATAAATGGTTAAATCTGTTAGAAGGTTATTTCTATGTCCACAATTTTTCTGACAGATAAAAGATCATCTTCGAACTCCTTAAAGCTCTCCCCCATGTCAAACATTGGTGGGAAACTTACTGGGACCAGAGTTCCACAGAGGAGTCTAGAATATATGGGGATGAGCCCACTTGGGATTTTTTTTGTGGATGCAGTAAAGAAACAATATTACCTTATTGGAAACTATGAGGACCAGTAAATGAGATGGACCACACTATGGCAAGAGAGGGGGCAAGCAGTTCCATAGTTCAATAATACCTTCGATACCTTTCACACCAAGATGGGAATGAAAGACTCTGAATGACATTTGGCTCTGAATACCATTGGGTTCTACATAGATACATCCAGACTGAAATGGATTTTTTGGACATCTCATCAGTCGGTGCTGCTTATCGATCTGTTTTTAAACTCAAGAAAAAATTTAAGCACCAGAGAAAATGAGATTTTGGGTCTGCAAATCCACAACAATCAAAGTATGACAAATACGACTGTAAAAAATAGTCTCCCGAAAACTAGTCCAAGACACATGAAAATAAGGGTCACGGGAAGACAAAGAAGGACACCAGAAAATGGTGTGATTTCCACAAAAGTCCCTGGCACAACACTGATGAATGTCGTACAAAACAGTCATTGGTGGCCGAGATCAAAGACAAGGAGACGAACCCTGATTCAGAATTTGATTCTAAAATTACTAGTAAAGGAAATATCATCGATGAAGACCCCACTACTATTCTCTTGACCACAAAAATTCAACCAGAAGAACAAACATACCATGAAGAGGGGGAGCACATTTTTCATTCACAAATGTGGGTGAAGCGGAGCCCGCTGCATTTTATTGTTGATAGCGGAAGCCAGAAGAACCTCGTCTTAGTAGAGGTCATCAAACAATTGGGATTGTTGACAACACCACACCCGCAACCATACAACATCGGGTGGCTTATCCAAGGATGAGATCTTCGTGTCAGCCAACAGTGTCGATTTTCATACGGCATCCAACCCTTCAAGGATGACGTATTATGTGATTTTTCCCCACTAGATGTCTGTGATGTTCTCTTGGGCCAGCCATATATGTGGAGACGCCATGTTGTTTATGAGTCTCGACCCCACAGTGTAATTGTTTCTTTGGGGGATCATATCTACAGAATATCAGAGGTAGTTCTGACTACTGTTCCACTTAAAAAGTGTCACAGGGTAGTATCTCATACTACAAAATTCAGCTTCTTCACAATCTATTCAAAAGGGGAACAAAAGGATACTACAACCACTACAGCCTCGCCCCAATCACCTTCTATCCAACATAAGCATGTCAACAAGATTGAAACAAATCACATAGATTCCTTATGAACACATTCATCTCAGATAGCCCGATTGGTTGAACAGAATCAACCCTGGCAACAATAGGTTGGTGACAAACTTCCACAAACTGAGCACCGCAACATCTCCAACAAGGCAAGCAGCTCACCGAGATGTACATTCAACAAATGATTTTCCCTCTCCTCCGGGCACTGAATGCAATGGATGTCATTTATTCCTAAGGATGGAGGATTGATCAAGGTGGATATTGGTGGCCACCCACCTTTTCCAAATAGCTCAAAATAATGTTTTGGCAATTTGGGCAATTTACTATTTTTAGCAGTTTTAACTTTTGGGGTCATTTTGAGGGAAAAAATAAATATTTTTTGGTATAGATATTCTTAATGATATTTTAAGGCATTATTGAACCCCAAAAATGAATCCCCTCGACGATACCTTTCCAACGAGCTATCATACGCCTAAAACGGAGATCGTATGCAAAAGTTACGACCCCGGGAAGTTGATGTACTAATTTACCCAAATGGGGCCCTCATGACTTTTGGCGCTTCATCTCCTAGGGTTAGTTTTTTGGATGTAAAGGGTTTTTGGAATTCCTATTTATTGTAAAAATTCTTTTAGAGCCTCATTTTAATGATCTTCTTGCGAATGCGAGTAGCAGTTACATCTCTCCTCAAAGATAAGCTGCCACCATTCTAGCGAATCTTTCACTATGTATTTTTATAGTCTCTGTACATTTATTTCATTAATAAAATTTTGTATTACTGTATATATGTGTTTATGGTTTCATATCTGATACATTTCTATTATATTATTGAATATATGTGATATCTCTGTGCATTTATTTATTATATCTCCACTTTCATTTCGTGCCGAAAATAAATCTGGATCAGTCGTATCAGAGCAGGCTATTCTTGATCATTTTTAAGTGCATGTCCCAGATGAGGTATGAGTATAGAAAGTTGGGTCTCGAGATTGTATCTCTTGAGGAAAATCACTCTCTCTCACCCAAGAAACCCTCAATGGCAGAAGAAAAAAAAATGACGGAGAAGACGATCCTATCAATCTGTTGCTTGAGCAAGCTCTCATGCAACAAAGGGACGAAATGATGGAGAATTTTTCCCACATCCTTCAACGCCCTTCGATAGCATTAGGTGCATCTTCATCAAGTGACCACTTTGGAGGCACCTCACCTTTTAAGGTACAGTTCGATTTTGATATTTCTATATTTAAAGGTCAGATAGATGTGGATGCCCTAGATAAATGGTTAAATATGTTAGTAGGTTATTTTTCTATTCACAATTTTTTCGACAGAGAAAAGATCATCTTTGCACTCCTTAAATCTCTCCCCCATGTCAAACATTGGTGGGAAACTTACTAAGAGTATAGTTTGAGAGAGGATTCTAGAATATATGGGGTCGAACCCACTTGGGATTTTTTTGTGGATGCGGTAGAGTAGTATTAACCTGTTGGAAAATATGAGGACCAATACATGAGATGGACCACACTATGACAAGAGAGGGGTGAAGAAGTTCCAGAGTTCACCAATACCTTCCATACCTTGCGCACCAAGATGGGTATGAAAGACTCCGAATGATATTTGGTTATGAAATATCATGGGGCTCTACACAGATACATCGAGACTGAAATAGATTTTCTGGACATCTCATCACTCGGTGCTGCTTATTGATATGTTGTTAAAATTGAGAAGAATTTACGCACCAGAACAAACAAGAGTTTGGGTCTTC